>LBNU01004302.1:30752-55450 GCA_014162995.1 Artemisia annua | reverse complement strand
CCCCCCGGGCCCACAGACACCGAAGCGAATACCGTAGAGCCGCTGCCGGAACGGCACTGCGCGTCCACACAGCGCCGCATCGCGCCTGGAACGAAAAACCAAAGCTCTAGATACTCGGCATTAGGTCTCAGAAATACTCCCATTAAGTACACCAGCAATCACGTTCAAACACTCCAGGACTTAAACACATAGAAGCACTCACGCCCACTCCTGCTCTTAGGACCCTACCCCACGTACACCAACGCGAGACACTTCTCTATCAGGACAACCGCGTAGCTCCGAGCACGACCTACCCAGCATTGCCGACATAACTTACTAACGCCCTTGTGTGACAGCGTCGAAACTCCATCTTACAGCCCCTGTGCCGCTTTCGGCAGCGGCTCGGAACAAAGTCGATCGCCACTTTCTGAAAAACCAGAAAGACACTCGTTCTGAAATTTCAAATTCTGAACACTTTCAAGTTGCTCCAAATGGCGGACCCCTTAAATAACTACCGCCCACGCCGCCCGGCCCTTACAAACGGCGTGGGACCCGGCTCTCTCTACACGCGGGGCCGCGGCCATGCGCCTGCATGCGCCTGAATGTTTCTGTGTTTCGTTATTTTCCCCCCAAAACTCGAGTTACGGCCCTTCTGTCTCTCCTCGCCCAAACCTCAACGCAATTCTGAGATACCTTTGTTTGCATAATATACTTTCAATAAAACCTCAATCTTTCAATAACATTTCACAATAGAAACTCATTGTTGAATAATGTAAAAACGTTTTTCTAAAATCATGCAAAATAGTCTTACTCTCGTTGTCCTATAAGTATATAATCTATGTTATACTTATACATATAACATTTGGAAGTAGCCAAATATTAATTCAAGGAGACTAAAGAATTGTTTCTCAGATCTCTTGTTTTTAGGAAGCAATATTTAACTCCACATTTGTTTTCATTTTGGCACCCACACTGACAAATTCAAGAACTTCATAGTCATATTTGTTCCAATCACTAGTTAGACACTATTAGGTGCCTTTTAAAAAACTCTAAGATAAGTTGCTTAGTGTATTGTTGCTTAATTGATAATTGCTTTTAAATGAAATGCTTGATTATATTCCATAATTCTATATGCTTAATCTTTTACTTTATTTGCTGCTTAATTATGCTTAATTATGCTTATATGATTTCTCTCTCTTTTCCTCATGTGGTCACATGACGGGAAATAGTCACACAAAATACACATTTACTTGAATATATCATCTCAAATGTCACATACATTATATATTTATGTGGCCAAAGGACGAACAATAGTCACTCTCAAAAAATATTCGTGTGACTATAAGTTGTTTACGGTCACTGATAATGACTAATCCAACAAAATTTGTGCCTAATTTGTCACACATATTCGGAGTTTTGGTCACTCTTTTTTGATGGAAAAGGCCACGAACTCAACAATGTGACCATATGCCACCTACGGTGGCGGGACCTTTTGTCACACATGACGAAAAAAACGTGCGTGACTATATGCATATCGTCACACATTTTCGGCGTGACCAACAGAACTTTTTGTACCAGTGAAACTGCTCAAAGGGAAGGTACTGTTTCTTCACAAAGTACTTCCCATGCTGATTCAGAGCAAGATGTCAATCAACCACCTCCTCTGAATGATTATACTTCCACAGATGGGTCTCAAACATCTAGAGAAGATGAGAGAGAGATGGATAATTATGCTTTGACAAGGGAATTGAAAAGGCTGAAGAATGAGAATAATGCTCAAGCTGCTCAAATTTTGAAGTTGAAAGCTAAGTTCAAACGTTTGCGTAAGTTTGTTTAGCCACTAGTTCAAGACACAGGTTATGGGTGAAACAACAGAAGAAGCTTGGTCACAAACCTAAGAAGGTCTCTCAGTCTAAGAAAAAGAAGCTCAAAAAGCAGTCTTCATTCACATTGGGGCGGAATAATGAGAATTTGAATGAAGATGCTGCACCTCATGAAAATCCATATGAAGGAGCTCATTATGATGATACACCACTTTTTGAAAACATTGATCCTCAAGATACTGTTGAAAGAAAGAGTGATGAAACAGAGAATATTAATCTTGAAGATGAGAATGTTGTCATTCATAGTGGAGATACAGATGAAATGGATTTGAAAGGTACTAGTGTTCAAAGTACTTCTGTTCAAGGTACTGGTGTTCAAAGTACTGTTGGTTAAAGTACTGTTAGGCCATATTTTATAACACCAAGAACTTTGGATTTTGATGAAGAAGTTGGTCCTTCAAATCCAATTCAGCAAGAAGAAAGTAAGGAACAAAGTGTTAGTGATGATGAAGATGAGACCATTGCTAATATTATGCTCGATATCTCAAGACCAACAGGTATTAGTATTCCTGGAGTTGAACAACCTAAAGCTTCACAGTCTTCTTCTCAACCTACTCAAGATGTAGATCCAAACGATAAAGGAAAAGGAATCTTGATTGAAAAGAAGAAAAAGAAGAAGAAGTATGCTTTAGCAGATTTAAGAGCTATTGAGGTAGCTAAAAATGAAGAAGCTGCTAGAAAGTTCCAGGCTGAATTGAATGATGATATGGAAAGGTCAAAGAAGTCAGTTGTTCAACCAAGAAGGCCACAAGGCATTGCTAAAGAAAGAAATGCCATGATGAGCTATCTGAAGGGTAGAGGATACAAAGGTTTACAGAAGTTAAGATATCCAGAGATGAAGAACCTATATGATGTTGTTCAAGAGTCTCTGAAAAGAAGTCTGGATAGTATTATTCCTTTTGATTCTGAAAAGGATATTACTGTCAAAAGAAGTTCAAAGAGAAAGAGAACAACTAATGATCAGCTACAGAAGAAGTTCAAGTTGAGAACAGATACAGTTGATGAGCTGAGAAATTATCTAAGAGTTGTTGACTTTCAGCACTTAGTTCCAAAAGAAGCTGTTGAGACAAAGTCTTTGATTTATTCATTTGAAGTTGTTAGAGATTATCTGATCTTTCATAGAGAAGATGAAAGATTTACATCTTTTAGTGTGTTGTGGGATATACTGCACATGATAGACAGAGAAGATTTGTATCATCTGTATCAATTAGTGCAAGACTAATTTTGAGCATATTCCACCAAGAGGAGTAGGATTAGTCTTATTGGGTAATCTTACAACAATCTGGGAAACAAAAGAAACAAGTAATGATGCTCTCTGGGATACTCAAGGAGATTCTTTGAATCATCAGGAGTGCATTTACTTGAGTTGGAAGATGGTACCATGATTCATATGCTAGCAGAAAGGAGATATCCTCTTACAAGAAATCTTATGATCAGAATGCTAGATCATGGTATGGAAGTTGAACATGAGAATGAAACAGCACTCATGGTGATTGATTTGTTCATCAAATGGACAACTTCAGAAGATGATGAATGATTACCGGTATGGTTTTTATTATATAAATCTTTTGAAGAATAAGTACTTTATTCAAAGTACTGCTAGACAAACAATACTTTCTCAAAGTACTGCTTGCAGCATAAAACGAGTAAAGTCTTTTGTTAAAAATTAGTAATTTTTGAAAGGTGCAAAAACTTTTTGAAGCACAAAATAAAAGCAACAGTTTGTTTTAGAAAACACATGGTGTTAGTACTTGTACTACACAGCAAATGGTATTCAACTCACCATGTTTAATAAACAAGAAAGAGTTTGACTCATCATGAGGGTACGGCTCTGATGTGATTATCAAATCCGTTTTTAGTTGACAATTTACTAAAAAATTGTATGGTTTTCAACTCACCATATCTGTGAAAGTGAAAAGTTGGCTAGCCCACAAGATAACGGCTTGTGGTAAAGGTTGTGGACAATCCATTTGTATGGTAATTAGTTCCCCATGGTAGTGATTGTACTAAAATAACTAGCTAGTCCAAAAGTAAACGGCTCTTGGTAAAGACTTAACAAATCCGTTGATAGCTGATGATTTGCTAAAAATCATATGGTTATCAATGTACCATGGTTCTTAAACCTAAACATTGGTTACTCTAGAGTTAATGGCTTTGGTAAAGAGACATCAAATCCATTAATTTTCAACGATTCACCTCTCACATGAGTTAACACACCTGGATGTGATGAGAATAGTATGAAACTTTATGATCTGATGTACATTTTGCCATATGTTGCTGAGTAGCTGAAAATCTTAGTTGCTGTGAAGACTGTTGCTGATAAAGATTACGTTGATGATGACAATGAAAATATATGATATTTCCTCAAGACAAATATATTGAAGACAAAGAACTACAAAGGAACTTGAAATCAAGCAAGTAGAATTCAAGTTAGGGGAGGATTGTTGGAATATAAAGTCAAAGTACTGCTGAAGATCAAAGTACTGCTTAAAGTCAAAGTACTTCTGTGTTGAAGAAAGTCAAAGTACTTCTGTTAAAGTACTTCCATTGTTAAAGGACTGTTATGCAAATCGTTCAAAGATTATTATGTAAAAGATAATCATTAGTTTAGAATATTCTAGAATTAGTTTTACTTGTCGTACAAGAATTGTAAACTGACTAGGGTTTTCCTTATGCCTATAAAAGGACCCCTGACGAGGTATTAGAGATATAGAAGTACGTACGATATTAAAGAATTATTTAGCGATTAGGGTTGTTAGTAAATCTGTATAAGAAGCAGGTTCAAAGTTTGGTTAATATAATCCTTGAATTTTTGATTATTCTTCTTAGCTTTATTGAAGTAGATTCCGCATACTTAATAGAGTTATATCACCGTTTCATTATTAGTAGTTTTGGATTTATTCAAGATTGCTAAACCTTTACAAGCTATATAGTTAGTTTGGTCAGAGTAATATGATCCATCACATCCTCAACCTCAATCTCATCCCCAACCTCAATCTCATCCTCAACCTCAATTTCATCATCTACAGGGTGTGGGTAAATAAATGGTGCAACTGAAACCTGGCCGGTAGGGATAGATGTAGACATAATACTCTACAAGGAGTATCGGCAAAGTATAACAGTTCCAGCCAAATTTTCACGGAAAATAGTTTTACATGGAATANAAGTACGTACGATATTAAAGAATTATTTAGCGATTAGGGTTGTTAGTAAATCTGTATAAGAAGCAGGTTCAAAGTTTGGTTAATATAATCCTTGAATTTTTGATTATTCTTCTTAGCTTTATTGAAGTAGATTCCGCATACTTAATAGAGTTATATCACCGTTTCATTATTAGTAGTTTTGGATTTATTCAAGATTGCTAAACCTTTACAAGCTATATAGTTAGTTTGGTCAGAGTAATATGATCCATCACATCCTCAACCTCAATCTCATCCCCAACCTCAATCTCATCCTCAACCTCAATTTCATCATCTACAGGGTGTGGGTAAATAAATGGTGCAACTGAAACCTGGCCGGTAGGGATAGATGTAGACATAATACTCTACAAGGAGTATCGGCAAAGTATAACAGTTCCAGCCAAATTTTCACGGAAAATAGTTTTACATGGAATAATATAGCGGCGGAAAATCCAAATACATAATAGTGCAAAAGCATGCATATGTAATGTTTAAGTAAAGCATTGAAGAGCGAAGTGGCACGGAAGTAAGGCTGATGGCTACCGGTTTCAAAAATTTTTTGACTCCAGGAAAATATTTGTAGTCGAGTATGATCTTGTTCTCTATAAACGATGGCTCTGATACCATTCTGTAACACCCCCAACTCAGATAATGGCAGCGGAACTGAGTTTGGGGTGCTACTTGAGGGGTAAGACATTCACATCCATAGAAAACGACCTCATAACGTGATGTTTTAGCAAAAACATATCTTTGGAATATAATTATAAAGTATTTAGAGTTCAAAAGACTCTAAAACATAAGTTGCAGCTGAAATAAAACATAGTTTGCAGTGGAAAGAAAAAACAAAGTTTAAAAGGTTTTTCGAATGATAAGATAGTGAAAAAGAGTATAGATAGATAATAAGCCAAAGATAGCCATCCAAAAGAC
Organism: Artemisia annua; assembly: GCA_014162995.1. Classification (NCBI taxonomy): domain Eukaryota; kingdom Viridiplantae; phylum Streptophyta; class Magnoliopsida; order Asterales; family Asteraceae; genus Artemisia; species Artemisia annua. The sequence continues at coordinate 49,482 of LBNU01004302.1, read as the reverse complement.
TTCAGCCACTCCTTGATGCCCACAAGTATGTACTCCCTCCGTCCCAAATTTATTGTCCACTATTGACTTTTTTATTCTTTCTTCAACTTTGACCTTAAATATTTTTGTGGGTGTTATATGATATTTGATGCAAAATATATAACTGATTGGGATTTAAACTGATTGGGATTTAAGTGTATTTTTTAATGGTATATTTTTTTTATCAAGTATTATATAATAAAAAAATATATATTTATGGTCAAAGTTGAACCAGTTTGACTTTGAAAATTCAAACTGGACAATAATTTTGGGACGGAGGGAGTAATCATTTAGTTGGTTACCTGAGATAAAACATGCTAAAAAGTCAACAAAACGGTTGAGTGTAATTCTTAGGTTTATAAATAAGTAATTGAGCACAAGATTTTCTATAAACAACAAATGCATATATTGGGTAAGCGTCAAATATTTCTTGCTAAGCTCATGACACACAAAGAGTTAACCAACACCAGAAACCCTGGTCTAAGTCGACAAATAACCGCGGAATTTCATAATCATATAATAAATGCCCACGTTGCTAGGTACATGCCAGATACCTATTTAACTCGAATATAGTACAACACATGAGGACCGACCTTAGTCCAACATGGCAGGAGGGTCAATTCCTATAGGTATATATCCCTATACTCGCGCTCATTCGTAAGTGATTAATGGTTCACGATCTGAGGGTTTTGTTTGTGGTAAGGAAACAGTACTTAGCAGTAGTATTTCAATCAGGATAAGCATACAAATAAATAATTGTGCTCATAAAAATAAGTAATAGCATGTATCTCCCCCAAGTGTTTATAAACAATTTAAAAGTAAAAGTGGCGCTATGAATGACACCTTAGTCACTGAGAAACGAGATATTACTAACAATTAGAAAGTATAATACAGCAATGGCACCTCAACACAACCTAATCAATTAAATGGTATAACTAAGAAAGAATCCTAGAAACGATTTATAAACAATACTCGTATAAAATAGTTTAGTTTCAATGGCGTTTGAAATGTTAAAAGTTAAGTCTCGTGTGGATACGATAAAGTAAAAAGGTAAAAGTCGGCGAATATGAACGATTGATGCGTGTTGTGTCACGTTGTAGTATAGGGTGTTTATGCCTTATTAAGTTTTAACTTTATATTTAGCCGACTTATCCTATAACACACACACACTAACGAGCAGTGTACCCTATCAATATGTATATAGTGGTAACTAGAGTGTCGATCACTAAGAGTGGAACGTAATATCTAGTTAGTCTTATCAGTGTTTTAATTCCTAAGTTAGTTTTACAAGCTAATCTAACGCAAAGGGGGTTTAGTCTGAAACACTAGCACGGTTTAGTTTGATTAACTAAAACTATAAAACTAATGAGAAAGAATATAACGAATGGCGAACACGTACACAGATAGATAATAGATATAGATAGAAGGCCTGACTAATGATTAAGTAGCTTGTCACTTGTTTTATTGCTAGGTTTATATGATGAGTATCGTAATCTTATCTGTCTATTGGATTTTAATTATAGGCGAGTAAACCCTTAATGAATACTTATGTCTAAGAATTATTTTACTAACTTATTAGGCTAGTGAAGTAATCGTGGGAGGAGGTATGGCAGCCCCGAACAAGCCACTGCTAGACATAAAGGTTACCAATGCACATATAAAAAGAACCAAAAAACATTATATAAACTTTAATCGATGGGAAAGCAATTTTAAGGGGAGCAATATAGCGGTCACAAGCCCATCAATCATGATGGATTAAAGTTTAATATTACAGTAAAACAAAACTACTTAATGGAATTAAAACACAAGCATGACCTTCTTATTGCTCTAAGATCTTCAGTGTGGTGTGTCTTGTGTTGCCTTTTCGTAGTTCTTCTTCTCCTTAGGGTTTATGTAGCAGCTTCTCAAGGTTTTGGCACACGATATTTGGCTGTATCTTAGGGTATTTATAGTTTTTGTTATTCAACTAAGCATGTAGAGATGCTTAGTTGGAAGGGGGAGAGTGTAACACCCGCATTTTTCATAGATCGCAGCGGAATTATAGTTGGGGTATTACTTCATGGAAACAAAGACAAGATAATAGAAAACGACTCGAAAAGAGACGTTTTTGAAAAAGTGTTATCATTAATTTATTCATCAGAGTTTTTACAGTAAAAGATAAACTTGTAGCAAAAGAGAGGTCCCTAAGATACGTTTTAAGACAAAAATTGATGAATNTTATAGTTGGGGTATTACTTCATGGAAACAAAGACAAGATAATAGAAAACGACTCGAAAAGAGACGTTTTTGAAAAAGTGTTATCATTAATTTATTCATCAGAGTTTTTACAGTAAAAGATAAACTTGTAGCAAAAGAGAGGTCCCTAAGATACGTTTTAAGACAAAAATTGATGAATGATAACTATTATGGACGTCCTCATGTCCAGTTCTTCTCCGTGCCAGGGTTCCTAAAAGCTCAATTACCTAGGATAACATGCTTAAAAGTCAACACTAAGGTTGAGTGAGAGTCATAGGTTTAAGTAGATAGAGAGTGAATACAAGTTCCACAGGTTCAGCTTAAACCATATGTGTGGAAAAGTTTTAAGATAGCGGGTATATTGCACTAAGCTCATGAACCACACGTTAACAATTCGGATCATGGGGTCTGCAGACCAACCATGAGGGGACGGAAAGGATAACTTGCCAAAGTTAATCCTTCGAGAGGTTCAAATATAATACTTATTGATACCCTCTAGAGAGAGGTAGTACCAACGGGAGTTGTCAAACTCCAATAGATCTACCAATTATATTCGCATTCACTTGTGTAAAATATGACAAGCGATTAGATTCATGAATTTGGTTATGTAGTAGTGGCAGATAGTTTACATGTGCAACAACCAAAGAAAAGACTTGTATTCTATTTAAAGCATGTATCCCCCTCAAAGGGTTTCTAAAGCATTTAAAATGAGTGAGGCTGTAGAAACTCACCTGAGTCTAAGGTAAGTAGGGTAAGGGTTTAGACAGCTCACTCACGTATCCTGGGGGTAGTGTAGGTGTGTGTATGTCAAGTCTTAGTCTAGGTTTTCTCAACTAATCACTCTTTAGGGTTTTTACATACAACGTAACACCATTCGGGCCATCGTAATCCAGAAGTATAACTCCTCATATGAAGATCCCTACTATTGTATTATGCTGCCAACATAATACCATTCGGGCCAACATAATTCAGAAGTATATAACTCCTCACACGAAGTTCCCTACTATTGAGTTATTTTGTTATTAGGTTTAGTTATAACATAACACCGTTTGGGCCATCATAATTCAGAGGTCATGCAATAATCGTTTGAGGAGCCAGGGAACTTTAAATCGTAAACCCAGCAAACTCGTCAAAACGAAATATCCACATGATACCCCTCACATGAAGCTCCCTAGTATTGTGTTATGCTTCTAAATTAAAATAGGTTTCTATACTTATATAAAAATAGTCCGTTTATACCCTTTAAGTTTGCATATTTAAACTTTCTACCCTATACTTATAAACTTATAACATTTAAGCATATAACTTCCTATCTTTTACACAATTAGTCCCTATACTTATATATGTTGGAAGATGACAGAAATGGTCCTTAAACTATACTAACTTCCAATATTTACCTTTTCTACCCTTAACTTAATAATATTTTCAAAACTGGTCCTTTTTAGTTTATAACTCATTTTACTTTCTATCCTAGGGTTTTAGAATTTTGTAAAAAGAGTCTTTATACTTATAACTTCTAAGAAATGTCAAAAATAGTCCCTAGACTTCATATTTTCAGAAATTTACAGTATATACCCATATGCATGAAAACTATTGCAGAACTAGTCCTTTTATCATGCAAATTTTATTCTAATGAGATAATTAAGTTTCCTAGCTTATGTTTAGTTAATATATGCTTAATTAAGTCTCCTAATTCAGATTATAGCACATAACAAGGCAATTTAACATACAAATACCTAATTATCTAAAACTAGGGTTTCAAAATAAAAACTTCTAAACGGAAAGGTTCAAGGCTACTTGAAGGCTACTAAGGCATAACCTAAGTGTTCTAGGTCAATACTAAAACTACTAGGATCAAATTTGAGGCTTATTTAGGTCGTGCAAGGATTAACGTGACCTATTAGGGTTTCTCGGCCAAAATCTCAACTCGACAAGGGATCAAGGCTATTGTACTCGACTCCTAAGGGTTCTAATGATCTAGCACTACAAAAATGTATGTGATGGAGAATATAGGGAGGTGTGAAGTGAAAGGAAGGGAGGGGTCGCTATTTATAGGGTCTGTGGGAGTAGCGAGGAAGAAAGAAGAGAAGGAGGTGGCGAGGAGGGGGATGTCGAGTAAGCAAGGCTATGGGGTGTTGTGGAATACCTATAGGGTGACTAAGACCAGCTACATGGTAGCTAGGGGATACTAGGCCGGTTGTGGTGGTGGTGAAACTAGCGAGCCAAGGTGGTGACGAGGAGGTGATCCACCTCCTTCCTTGGCTGCTAGGGAGGTGCTAGAACGTGNAGCAAGGCTATGGGGTGTTGTGGAATACCTATAGGGTGACTAAGACCAGCTACATGGTAGCTAGGGGATACTAGGCCGGTTGTGGTGGTGGTGAAACTAGCGAGCCAAGGTGGTGACGAGGAGGTGATCCACCTCCTTCCTTGGCTGCTAGGGAGGTGCTAGAACGTGTTCTAGGTTTAGGTAAGGTTATAGGGTGCTTGGTTGGGATATTTGAGGTACTATGGTAGCTTGGTTTACGTATTAGGTTTAGTTTTAACCTAGTTTTGCCTAGTGAGAGTTTAGAGATTTGCCTAGGGTTTGGTGCCTAGTTTAGGGTCCTATGAGTGTTTAGTGACTAATATTAAGTCCTAGGAGGCTTATACTAAGTGGTGGTAGTTTATGGTAAAGATTTGGGAAAGTTTAACCTAGTTTCCGGGAAGTTATGACCTAGTTATGGTTTTGTGCTTACAGGACTTGTACCTATGTTTTAGTGAGTTGTACTATGATCTAGGGAGTATAATATGTCCTAAGGTTGTTATTGACTTATATCTAAGCCTTGGACACTTTCAAACTAATTCAGATAAGCAATTAGGGTTTTAAAGATAACCGTAAACACATAGGTGCAATTAGGGTTTTCTAACGAGTATAGTGTACTAGAGTGACAGTTTACTTAGTTAAAAAGGTTTTTGTAACCTTGACTTGACATACCGGGATGTTTACATCAATTAAACATAGTGGTGGTTGGAATAGGTGGATACATGAGCTTGTCTAAAGGTTAGTTAAGTCATAGAAATATAGTAAAGCAAAATTTTGGCTAGGGAAATTTCTATTGGCATTTATATCCTAGATAGTGCTTTGGTGAGGGCCTAAGTTTAGTTAGTAAGGCTTTGCTAACCTAAGGGGAAGTTAGTGGGTTGCTACAGTCTCCCATCCTAAAAGAAAATCTCGTCCCGAGATTTAGCTAGGGTTAGTGGGCGAGGGTGTGAATAGATGGGGATATTTAGCACGGATTTGATCCTCTCGTTCTCAAGTATACTCTGGTCCTCTCTCAGAATCCCAGCGTACCTTAACGATAGGAATCCGGTGGTGTTTTAGATTTTTGACCTCTCGGTCCATAATTTCCACTGGTTTTTTAGTGAAATTGAGCTTATCATCCAATTGAAGCTCTTTCATAGGAATGATGAATGATTCGTCGGATAAACACTTCTTAAGGTTTAAGACGTTAAATGTGTCGTGTATTTTACTTAGTTCATCCGGTAATTCAAGTCGGTACGCCACCGGACCAATTCGTCCTAAATATATCTCGGACTAAGCTTTCCATGCTTTCCGAAACGAAAGACACCTTTCCTAGGTGAAACTTTCAACATAACATTATCTCCAACTTGGAATTCTAAGGGCTTACGTCTTATATCGGCATAACTCTTTTGCCGAACCCTTGCGGCTTGTAAGCGTTGTCGGATTTAAATTATTTTCTCATTAGTCTCATGGATTATCTCTGGTCCTGTAAGTTGAACTTCTCCAACTTCGGCCCAGCAGACAAGGGATCTGTACTTACGTCCATAAAGTGCATCAAACGGTGTTGCCTTAATGTTGGCGTGATAGCTATTATTATACGAGAATTCGATCAATGATAAGTATCTCTCCCATCCTTTTCCGAAATCTATCACACATGCTCGAAGCATATCTTCGAGTGTTTGGATAGTTGTTTCACTTTGACCNTGGCATTTATATCCTAGATAGTGCTTTGGTGAGGGCCTAAGTTTAGTTAGTAAGGCTTTGCTAACCTAAGGGGAAGTTAGTGGGTTGCTACAGTCTCCCATCCTAAAAGAAAATCTCGTCCCGAGATTTAGCTAGGGTTAGTGGGCGAGGGTGTGAATAGATGGGGATATTTAGCACGGATTTGATCCTCTCGTTCTCAAGTATACTCTGGTCCTCTCTCAGAATCCCAGCGTACCTTAACGATAGGAATCCGGTGGTGTTTTAGATTTTTGACCTCTCGGTCCATAATTTCCACTGGTTTTTTAGTGAAATTGAGCTTATCATCCAATTGAAGCTCTTTCATAGGAATGATGAATGATTCGTCGGATAAACACTTCTTAAGGTTTAAGACGTTAAATGTGTCGTGTATTTTACTTAGTTCATCCGGTAATTCAAGTCGGTACGCCACCGGACCAATTCGTCCTAAATATATCTCGGACTAAGCTTTCCATGCTTTCCGAAACGAAAGACACCTTTCCTAGGTGAAACTTTCAACATAACATTATCTCCAACTTGGAATTCTAAGGGCTTACGTCTTATATCGGCATAACTCTTTTGCCGAACCCTTGCGGCTTGTAAGCGTTGTCGGATTTAAATTATTTTCTCATTAGTCTCATGGATTATCTCTGGTCCTGTAAGTTGAACTTCTCCAACTTCGGCCCAGCAGACAAGGGATCTGTACTTACGTCCATAAAGTGCATCAAACGGTGTTGCCTTAATGTTGGCGTGATAGCTATTATTATACGAGAATTCGATCAATGATAAGTATCTCTCCCATCCTTTTCCGAAATCTATCACACATGCTCGAAGCATATCTTCGAGTGTTTGGATAGTTGTTTCACTTTGACCGTCGGTCTGCGGATGATATGCCGTACTCATGTCTATTTGAGTACCTAAGGCCTTTTGCATAGATTGCCAAAATCTCGGTGTGAAACGAGAATCACGATCCGATATGATAGATATTGGCACTCCATGTCGGGAAACTATTTCCTTGAGGTACAACCTAGCAAGGGTTTCCATATCATCCGTTTCTCGCATAGGGTAAGGCGATCAACTATTACCCAAATACTATCATGCCCGTTGGATGTTCTAGGGAGTTTGGTAATAAAATCCATCGTAATCCTTTCCCACTTCCAAATGGGAATCTTAGGCTGTACCAATAAGCCGGATGGCTTTTGACATTCAGCCTTTACTCTAGAACATGTTAAACACTTGCCACATATCGTGAAAAGGATGCCTTCATGTCGGGCCACCAATAGTGTTTCTTCAGATCCTGATACATCTTGTCAGAACCTGGGTGGATGGAGTACTTGGATTTATGGGACTCATGCATTATTACATTCCTTAAGTTACCATGATAAGGTAACCATCTCCGACCCTTAATACAACGAGTTCCGTCAGAACGTATCTCAAAACCCTTATCCATCCCTCGTAAATTCTCAATTCTACGATCTTCCTTATTGAGGGCTTCATTCTGTGCTTTGAGTATTCGAGAAGGTAAATCCGAATGAAGAGTCATAACTAACGACCTAACTCTAAGTGGTTTGATTCGTTCCTTACGGCTCAAAGCATCTGCTACTACGTTAGCTTTTCCAGGGTAGTAACGAATCTCACAATCATAATCAGCGAGCAGTTCTATCCATCGTCGTTGCCTCATGTTCAACTCTTTTTGATTAAGAATATGCTGTAGGCTTTTATGATCGGTGAAAACCGCACACTTAGTGCCATATAGATAATGTCTCCATATTCTTAGACCAAACACTACTGCTCCTAATTCTAGATCATGCATAGTGTAGTTTTCCTCATGTGGTTTAAGTTGTTGTGGTGCATAAGCGATTACCTTATCTCTTTGCATCAACACGGCTCCAAGACCTCGACACGAAGCATCATAGTAAACAACGAAATCGTTGTTTCCCTCTGGTAATGCTAAGATCGGAGCTTCACCCAACTTTCTCTTCAAAAGTTGGAAAGCTGTCTCTTGGTCTTTTTCCCACGCAAACTTCCTGTTTTTCTGGGTTAACTCCATTAAAGGTTTTGCTATTTTTGAAAATCCCTCAATAAACTTTCGATAATATCCCGCGTGTCCTAAAAATTGTCGTATTTCGGTAGGATTGGTAGGATACGACCATTTCTTGATGGCTAGGATTTTTGCAGGATCGACACGAAGTCCTTGTTTATCTATCATGTGTCCAAGAAATTGCACAACACTAATCCAGAATTCGCACTTAGAGAACTTTGCATAAAGCTTCTCTGTTTTAAGTAATTCAAGGATTATTCTTAAGTGTTTAGCGTGCTCTTCCTCGTTACGTGAATAGATAAGGATATCATCTATTAAAACTATAACAAATTTATCCAAGTATGGTTTACACACCTAGTTCATGAGATCCATGAAAACCGCTGGTGCGTTTGTCAAACCAAATGGCATCACTTGAAATTCATAGTACCAATATCTCGTTCTGAAATCGGTCTTAGGGATATTCTCTTCCCTCACTCTCAGTTGATGATAACCAGATCATAAGTCGATTTTCGAATAAACACTCGAACCTTGTAGTTGAACAAATAAGTCATCAATCCTGGGTAATCGGTATCGATTTTTCATAGTAAGTTTGTTTAATCCACGATAATCGATACACATCCTCATAGATCCGTCTTTCTTTTTAAAAAATAGGACAGGAGCTCCCGAGGGTGATGTACTTGGGCGTATGAAGCCTTTATCGGTTAATTCCTGGAGTTGTTCAGAGAGTTCCTTCATCTCTGAAGGGACTAACCTATAGGGTGCTTGGGCTATAGGTGCCGCTCCGGGAATTAAGTCAATTTGAAATTCTATTTGACGAACGGGAGGAAAGTCAGATAAATCCTTAGGAAAAACCTCTGGGTATTCCCTGACTACAGGGATCTCATCCAGTTGTTTCTCATTTGGCTTAGTCTCCGTTACTTGGACAACAAAGGCTGGAAAACCTCGAGACATGTATCGTTCCGTTTTGATACATGAAATGAGATTAAGGCAAGTTCTACCTTGATCTCCTTGGATAATTAAAGTCTCATTGTTGATAGGAACATGGATAATTTTCTTGTCACAGAGAATCTTAGCTTGATTCTTGGACAACCAACCCATTCCCACAACAACATCAAAACTACGGAGTTTTATGGGTATGAGGTCGATCTCAAAGGGTTGATTATGTAAGGTTAGGGTACAACCCATGATGACGGTGTTAGTACTAACAAGTTTCCGTCGGCCATTTCTATGTTATAGTAGGTATCTAAGGCTATGGGTTTAATCCTAAGTCTAGAGGCTAAAGGTATAGATACGAAACTCCTATCAGCTCCTAAATCAAATAATACTTTAACTAAGTGGTGATTTAAGAGAAACTTACCCGTGACTACGATCAGATCTTGTGGGTCATTCCTATCCCTCAAAATATAAGCTCTTCCCTGGGCACCATCTGTATTTTTCTTTGGACATCTACTGGCATAATGTCCTCTTTCTCCAAAAGCATGACAAATGACTACTGCTGGTGGTGGATTACTCCCAGCAGTTGGTCCTTTTTGCCTGCAATCCTTTGTATGATGGCCCATCTTGTTACATGTAATACATTTAGGAACAAGGTCTTGTGTGATGCCAGTTGCATTTCTTAAACAGAGGGGATTTCCCAACATAACCACTTCCCTCATTTGGAGTGGCGGCATATGCTCTAGTAGTCTGTTGCCTTGGGTTTGGTTGAGGATAGGGGTTGGTACGATTAGTGTTACGGGTATTGCCGAAAGCTCTCCCATCGTGGAACTTTCGTTTATTATCGTTGGGCGCTGGCACAGGGTTGTGCTTTGTTACTTGATCCTTTAACTTCAAATTTATGTTAATGGCTTCCTCTAAAGTTTGAGGTTTAGAGGCATTAACATTCCCTTCGATACTTCGGGGTAAACCTCCGATGAAAACTTCTATCGTCTTTTCAATAGTTGGCAGCATTGTAGGACACAAAGTGGCCAACTCTTGAAATCTCCTAATATATGTTTTAACATCGTTCCCCTTAACTGTTAAGTTATATAGCTCATCTTCCATTTTCTTAACTTCTGTTCGAGGACAATATTTCTTAGTCATAAGATTCTTAAACTCAGTCCAGGAAAGCTTGTATGCCTCTTCTATTCCTATTGGTTGGGCATACGAGTTCCACCAGGATAATGCTTCCTCGATAAGAGTACCGGTAGCAAACTTAACCCTATAATCCTCGGTACATTTACTACGGGAAAATACTGACTCACATCTCTCAAACCAGTGAATCAATCCTATGGCCCCTTCTGTCCCCTTGAAATTGAAGGGCTGACAGCTCATAAATTCCTTGTAGTTACTCTTCTTCGCTACTGGAATTTTGGGGTTTCTAGCCATGTTGGCATCCCTAGCTTCTAGTGCCGCAGTTACACTGTCAGCAACTAGTAGCTGGATGTCTTCCTGAGTCATGGCAGGAGTAGTGGGAGTAGCGGGAGTAGTTGATCTTGTACGTGCCATTCTATAGACGTTCGCAAGATAAGACGAGATAAGAATAGTGTCATATCATATGTTCTAATTCTTAGAACACTGTCTGATACCGGATGGGTATGGAATCCTAAAACTAAAAGGGTGGATTTCCTAATAAGAATTGCCATATTCCACGGAAGTTCATTTCCCCCCGTCTAAAGGTATACTAGAAGATCCTAAGTTTTAGTGTTCCTAGATATGTATATTTGTTTTAATGTTCCTAATAGATTTGAGTTCCTAAGGCAATTCTATAGTGAGTCCTAAATGTAAGGCGTAGGGGATCCTAATACGGGATACGTGTTAAGACTAAGGATATGCAAACTATAATTCTATAGCGACTTATTCCTATTTCTTACAAAGAGAAAACCTAACAAGTACCCGTACATAGCTAAGTTATCTATAACTAAACTACAGAAAATAAAATAAATAAAAACAGTAAATATGCAAATTATACAATGAATGCAATCTAATTAATATACAACAAGTTAGTGGTTAGAATCTAAAACCCTAATAAAAAGTAAATCTAATTAAATTACTAATCAAATTAATAGATAAATACAATTCACTCCCCGGCAGCGGCGCTAAAAACTTGATGCGCGTGATGTGTCATTGCGGTTTAGCAGTGTTAATACCTACTCAAGTTTTACATTTATATTTAGCCGACTTATCAATAACACACACACTTAACGAGCAATGTACCCGGTCAGTATGTATATAATGGTAAGTAGAGTGTCGATCACTAAGAGTGGAACAATTTATCTAATTAACCTAATCAGTATTTTAATGTCCTAAATTAGTTTTACAGCCTAATATAACGCAAGGGGGTTCAGCCTGAGAGACTGGCACAGATTGGTTCTATTAAACAGTAAATTAAACTAATAAGCACGAATCAGCGAATACCATACATGTACACAGATAGATAATAGAAACTATAAGAAGACCTGTCCTGATAATTAAGTAGCTTGTCACTTGTTTTATTGCTAGTTTTATATGAAGTGTATGTAATTAAATCTTTCTCGTTGGCTGATAACTTATGACTATCCTATTCATCCAAAGACGTCAGATTAAATAGGCGAGGAAGGGGTATGGCAGCCCAAGCAAGGCTCAGCTAGACACAAAGGTTATCAATCCACTAATATAAGTCACGAAAGACATCATCATATAAACTTTAATTGATGGGAAAGCAATTTTAAGAGGTGTGTATGATTTTCCGTAGTCACATACACATGGCCATCTGTCCTGATGAATTAAAGCGTATTATTACAATAAAACAAAACTACTTAATGAATTAAATACATGCAGGGCCTTCTTACAGCTCTAATATCTTCGTTTTGGGTGTGTCTTGTGTTGTTTCTTCGACTAAACTCGGCTCCTTAGGGTTATGTTGCACACAAAATTCGTCTAGGTCTTGGGGTATTCATAGTTTCTGTCTTAGGGTTTGATGCGGTGCATGTAATGAGCAGATGCGGCACATTGACTTAACTTCGCGTGGGGTCCAAGATTAATAAATTCTGGAATATTCGTACACCGTCTTCAGATGCTTTGTAACTTGAATCTTTATGCGGCGCATGTCCTTCAGTGTCTTGGATTGTATCTGGTGAAGTCTTGATAGTGATACGCCGTATGTCAGAAGTATAATGCGGCGTATCTGGAGTAGAACAAGCTTGATCTTCTTCGTTGACCAAAGTTTCATAAGCCGCGCATGGTAGAATTCCATGCGGCGCATTCTTTAAAGTCAGACAATGGTCTTCGAATTCATCTAAGTATGATATTGCGGCGTATCTGTTGAGAGAGATACGTCACATCTTCTGGGTTTCAGTAGACTTTTGACATCTTGCTCGTTTTGCTCCATAATTGGTCCAAAATCGCCAAGTTTCACCTATTACCTGTTTTTACCTGAGAATTACTAAAGTAAACATTAAAGTACCGATTCTCATACATAATAAAGTAAAACAAGTCAAATAAATAGGAAAAATGATGATAATAATATGTACTTATTTGAGTTCATCACCTAACATGTGCGGTAACTACTTCGTCAGGGTGTCCCTCATACTTTGTTTGTACCTAAAGATTTGACTACGTGTTTTCTCTAATTCGTTTTCTAACCTAGTATAATCTTTTTGTATTATAATTCTACCCTTTCCTAAATCACTAATCTTATTTTCTACTTCCTCGATACGTTCTAAGGACAACTTATCTAGGTGACTAAGTATACCCTCAATTTGTTCCTCATGCCTTTCTAAAGCGTTTTATAAGAACTATTTCCTATTTCAAACCTAGGGGGAGGCGAAGGTGGTATAATAAGTAATTTCTTACGGGGAGGGGAAGCTACTTCTGGAACATAACAATCTTGACAATAGTGGGGTGTAGATGGAGTAGGGGTTAAAGTAGGTACAATAGGGACATCACTACCATATGCTTGCATATAACCATTATATGCTTGCATATAGGGATCATTCGAGAATGGTTCTAAACCTAAGTTAGTTAAGATATTCTGGGCTAATTCTTCCGGAGAATTAGAACAAGAAGATGAGTGGGTAGGAGTAGCCGGGGCATACTCATAAGTATCCGATGAAGTATCCTCATCATCGGTATCTAACACGATGATATGATTGTTAAAGGATGACATATCTAACTGTAACACCATTCTCGGACAAATGTCTTAGCATAATTCTAACTTTTGTCATATCTAGAGGCAATAGTAATAGTGGGAATCTATCCAAAAGGCAATAGTGAGGAATCTATCCTAAAGGCAATTCGGGGATTCTAACCTAAAGGCAAGTCAGAAATCTTAACCTAAAGGCAAGTCGGGAGTCTAAAGGCAAGTTCGGGGATTCTAGTGGCACGGAGGACTATTTAGAAAAAAGTGGTTATAGTTTAGGAAAAATCCTTTGTTCTCTATAACCAAGGCTCTAGTACCAATCTGTAATACCCCCATTTTTCATAGATCGCAGCGGATTTAGAGTTGGGGTATTACTTCATGGAAACAAAGACAAGATAATAGAAAATGACTCGAAAAAAGACATTTTTGAAAAAGGTGTTATCATTCATTTATTCATCAGAGTTTTTACAGTAAAAGATAAACTTTTACCAAAATAGAGGTCCCTAAGATACGTTTTAAGACAAAAACTGATGAATGATAACTATTATGGACGTCCTCATGTCCAGTTCTTCTCCGTGCCATGGTTCCTAAAAGCTCAATTACCTAGGATAACATGCTTAAAAGTCAACACAAAGGTTGAGTGAGAGTCACAGGTTTAAGTAGATAGAGAGTGAATACAAGTTCCACAAGGTTCAGCTTAAATCCTATGTGTGGAAAAGTTTTAAGATAGCGGGTATATTGCACTAAGCTCATGTACCAAACGTTAATAGTCCGGGTCATGGGGTCTGCAGACCAACCAGGATGGGACGGGAAGGATAACCTGCCAAAGTTAATCCTTCGGGAGGTTCAAATATAATACTTATTGATACCTTTCAGAGAGAGGTAGTACCAACGGGAGTTGGTCAACTCCAATAGATCTATCAATTATATTTGCATTCACTTATGTAAAATATCACAAGCGATTAGATTCATGAATTTGGTTATGTAGTTGTGGCAGATAGTTTACTCGTGCAACAACCAAAGAAAAGACTTGTATTCTATTTAAAGCATGTATCCCCCTCATAGGGTTTCTAAAGCATTTAAAAAGAGTGAGGCTTTGGAAACTCACTTGAGTCTAAGGTAAGTAGATTAAGGGTTTAGACAGCTCACTCACGTATCTTGGGAGTAGTGTAGGTGTGTGTATGTCAAGTCTTAGTCTAGGTTTTCTCAACTAATCACACTTTAGGGTTTTTACATATAACATAACACCGTTCGGGCCATCGTAATCCAGAAGTATAACTCCTCACATGAAGCTCCCTACTATTGTATTATGCTGCCAACATAATACCGTTTGGGCCATCATAATTCAGAAGTATATTACTCCTCACATGAAGTACCCTACTATTGACTTATTTTGTTATTAGGTTTAGTTATAACATAACACCGATCGGGCCATCATAATTCAGAGGTCATGCAATAATCGTTTGAGGAGCAAGGGCACTTTAAATCGTAAACCCAGCAAACTCGACAAAACGAAATATCCACATGATACCCCTCACATGAAGCTCCCTAGTATTGCGTTATGCTTCTAACTTAAAATAGGTTTTTATACTTATATAAAAATAGTCCGTTTATACCCTTTAAGTTTGCATATTTACACTTTCTACCCTATACTTATAAACTTATAACATTTAAGCATATAACTTCTTATCTTTTACACAATTAGTCCCTATACTTATATATTTTGGAAGAATGACAGAAATGGTCCTTAAACTATACTAACATTCAATATTTACCTTTTATACCCTTAACTTAATAATATTTGCAGAACTTGTCCTTTTTAGTTTATAACTCATTTTACTTTCTATACTAGGGTTTTAGACTTTTGCAAAATGAGTCCTTATACTTATAACTTCTAAGAAATGTCAAAAATAGTCCCTAGACATCATATTTTCATAAATTTATAGTATATACTCCTATGCATGAAAACTATTGCAGAACTAGACCTTTTATCATGCAAATTGTATTCTAATGAGATAATTAAGTTTCCTAGCTTATGTTTAGTTAATATATGCTTAATTAAGTCTCCTAATTCAGATTATAGCACATAACAAGGCAATTTAACATACAAATACCTAATTATCTAAAACTAGGGTTTCGAAATAAAAACTTCTAAAAGGAAAGGTTCAAGGCTACTTTAAGGCTTCTAAGGCATAACCTAAGTGTTCTAGGTTAATACTAAAACTACTAAAGTTGAGGCTTACCTAGGTCGTGCAAGGCTTAACGTGACCTATTAGGGTTTCTCAGCCAAAAACTCAACTCGACAAGGGATCAAGGCTATTTTACTCGACTCCTAAGGGTTCTAATGATCAAGTACTACAGAAATATATTTGATAGAGAAGAGAGGGAGGTGTGAAGTGAAAGGAAGGGAGGGGGTCGCTATTTATAGGGTGTGTGGGAGTAGCGAGCAAGAAAGAAGAGAAGGAGGTGGCGAGGAGGGGGAGGTCGAGTAAGCAAGGCTATGGGGTTTTTTCGAAGACCTAGAGGGTGACTAAGACCAACTACATGGTAGCTAGGGGGCTGTTAGGCCGGTTGTGGTGGTGGTGAAACTAGCGAGCCAAGGTGGTGACAAGGAGGGGATCCACGTCCTTGCTTGGATGCTAGGGAGGTGATAGGGTGTGTGCTAGGTTCAGGTAAGGTGCTAGGGTGCTTGGTTGGGGTATTTGAGGTACTATGGTAGCTTGGTTTAGGTATTAGGTTTAGTTTTAGCCTAGTTTTGCCTAGTGAGAGTTTAGGGTTTTGCCTAGGGTTTGGGTCCTAGTTTAGGGTCCTATGAGTGTTTAGTGACTAATATTAAGTCCTAGGAGGCTTATACTAAGTGGTGGTAGTTTATGGTAAAGATTTGGGAAAGTTTAACCTAGTTTCCGGGAAGTTATGACCTAGTTATGGTTTTGTGCTTATAGGACTTGTACCTAAGTCTTAGTGAGTTGTACTATGATCTAGGGAGTCTAATTTGTCCTAAGTTTGCTATTATAACTTATACCTAAGCCTTGAACACTTTCAAACTAATTCAGATAAGCAATTAGGGTTTTAAAGATAACCGTAAACACATAGGTGCAATTAGGGTTTTTTAATAAGTATAGTGTACTAGAGTGATAGTTTACTTAGTGAACATGTGTTTGTAACCTTGACTTGACATACCGGGAGGTTTACATCATGTAAACATAGTGGTGGTTGGCATAGGCGGATACATGAGCTTGTCTGAAGGTTAGTTAAGTCATAGAAATATAGTAAAGCAAAAATTTGGCTTGGGGAATTTCTATAGGCATTTCTATCCTAGATAGTGCTTTAGTGAGGGCCTAAGTTAAGTTAGTAAGGCTTTGCTAACCTAAGGGGAAGTTAGTGGGTTTCTACAGAGAGTAAGGTGGTGGTGGAGCCGAATGTGGCAAGGAAGCAAGAGGAGTTAGTTGAACATTTGGTTGAGAAAGAAGATACTCAAGGTAACCAAACATGATGTGGTGTTCATCTCTTAGGGAGGAGATGAGATGAAAGTTGTGATTACAACACGCACATCCCATGGTGTGGTTGTTGATGAGACGAAAAATGTTACGTTTTTAAGGGTCCGTTTGAGTCCTAATTCGTATATTATTGGATCGGATTTCACCCAAAGTCGTTTCTTTTCTCATTTTAGGTACTTTTGAGGAGAAAAAAACAAAAGAAGCATTTTCGGGCGTTTTCGGAGTGAAAAAGTGCGGAAAACAACAAAATCTCAAAAGACCCTAAAGTGCAAAGAAGGTGACGGCGTCACAAGCTCCAACGTGACGACGTCAGGAACAAATGAAGTGAAGAATTGGAAGTTACTCATGACGGGCCAGAGAGTTTTTAGCCTATTTTGGTGATGGCGTCAGGGAAGGCCGTCAGATCTGGAACAAGGCGGCGTGACGACGTCAAGAAGGCCATCACAAAACCCTAATCGTCGGCGTGACGGCGTCACACCTTGGGCTGACGCCGTTAGCCCGTATTATCTATATATATAGAACGATTTTTATTGTTTTAAAGGAGGAACTTGGTGGAGAACTTAAGGGTTACACCCTAGCTCGTGTATCACAGACCTTAGAGGGTACTTTTACCCCTCTAACGTGCATGTTTAATCTAAGATAAGTCTTCATTCAATCCATACAATATGTATATGTGTTGTATGATTTATGTTTGTGCTTTTCTTTCCTTTAACATGCTAGGCTAAATTAATTTGTGTTTGCTTAGATCTAATGAAACCTAACTATTGATTATCATGTGATGTGTAAGTTGTGATTGTGATTTGGATGAATGTTTCATCTACGTTAGACTTAAGAAAACTGGCTAACCTCCTATACGGTAACAAGCTTGAACGTCTTAGGAAACGTGAATCGTATGTGCGTTAATCGATTTTAAGGTAGTATTTCATGCGTAGGTTGCTATCGGTGAGCTTATGATAGGATACTTGACGTATCGTCATATAGTGAGGTAGGAGCTTATAGAGTTAGGGAATTGAACGCACTCCCTACGACTTGTTAGGAATACACCCGTCATCCACGCAAACTCAACATACTAATTACATGGTAAAAGATAGTTAGGGAGTAATGAAATCTAAGTAAACACTACTTTCCCCACCATTGTTTTCTCAAAACTTTAATTTAATTTCCTAAGTAGATACTTGGGTTAGTTGACTAGCAACTAATTCCGCCCACTCCTTCAAAACCGAGATTTTACTGCCTTCTAAAAAACATAAAAATACAAAAATAATCATTCTCCACCCTTAGACCTTAATTAGAGTAGTCTTTAACCTAACGAACACTATTCCCTGTGAGAGAACGATCAATCCCCCGGTACTTGCCACTACACTATACTACATCGGTCACGTACACTGCCTGGTGGGGATTGTAAGCCTCTTGAGATCCCTTGAGAGGTAAAACAAAGTGCGTAAACAATCCCACGCGCATCAAGTTTTTGGCGCCGCTGCCGGGGAATAGTTATTGTTTAGGTTAATTTTTATTTTTAATTAGGTCTACTCACTAGACTCCTTTCTAGTGAGATTTTATTTTATTTTTATAGGATCTCTTTAATCTATCTTATTCTTTGTGCCTTTGTTCGTAATACTTCTTCATGAGTAATATTGATCGTTTGATCCCTGTTATTCGTGTTTTCCGCCGTAGGAATTTTCAGTTACCCTACCTGCCCCCTATTGTTGAAAACAAAAACCCACCAAACCTATCACCCAATCATCACTTTGACAACCATTCTGATATGGACGAATCTGACCATGACACCGACCATGAAAATGGCCCTTTTTACTATTCGTCGGATTCCGATGAAGACCTAGGGA
>LBNU01004302.1:15218-30342 GCA_014162995.1 Artemisia annua | reverse complement strand
GATAATGCTTCCTCGGTAAGAGTACCGGTAGCAAACTTAACCCTACAATCCTCGGTACAGTTACTACGGGAAAATACTGACTCACATCTCTCAAACTAGTGAACCACTCCTATGGCCCCTTCTGTCCCCTTGAAATTGAAGGGCTGACAGCTCATAAATTCCTTGTAGTTACTCTTCTTCGCTACAGGAATTTCGGGGTTTCTAGCCATGTTGGCATCCCTAGCTTCTAGTGCCGCAGTTACACTGTCAGCAACTAGTCGCTGGATGTCTTCCTGAGTCATGGCAGGAGTAGTGGGAGTAGCGGGAGTAGTTGATCTTGTACGTGCCATTCTATAGACGTTCGCAAGATAAGACAAGATAAGAATAGTGTCATATCATATGTTCTAATTCTTAGAATGATATGGCAATTCTTATTAGGAAATCCACCCTATTAGTTTTAGGATTCCATACCCATTCATTTCCCCCCGTCTAAAGGTATACTAGAAGATCCTAAGTTTTAGTGTTCCTAAATATGTCTATTTGTTATAATGTTCCTAATAGATTCGAGTTCCTAAGGCAATTCTATCGTGAGTCCTAAATGTAAGGCGTATGGGATCCTAATATGGGATACGTGTTAAGACTAAGCATAGGAAAACTATAATTCTATAGCGACTTATTCCTATTTCTTACAAAGTGAAAACCTAACAAGTACCCGTACATAACTAAGTTATCTATAACTAAACTACAGAAAATAAAAACAAATAAAAACAGTAAATATGCAAATTATACAATGAATGCAATCTAATTAATATACAACAAGTTAGTGGTTAGAATCTAAAAACCTAATAAAAAAAATCTAATTAAATTAAAAATCAAATTAATAGATAAATACAATTCACTCCCCGGAAGCGGCGCCAAAAACTTGATGTGCGTGATGTGTCGTTGCGGTTTAGCAGTGTTAATGCCTACTCAAGTTTTACATTTATATTTAGCCGACTTATCAATAACACACACACTTAACGAGCAGTGTACTCGGTCAGTATGTATATAATGGTAAGTAGAGTGTCGATCACTAAGAGTGGAACGATTTATCTAATTAACCTAATCAGTATTTTAATGTCCTAAGTTAGTTTTACAGCCTAATATAACGCAAGGGGGTTCAGCCTGAGAGACTGGCACAGATTGGCTTTATTAAACAGTAAATTAAACTAATGAGCACGAATTAGCGAATAGCATACACGTACACAGATAGATAATAGAAACTATAAGAAGACCTGTCCTGATAATTAAGTAGCTTGTCACTTGTTTTATTGCTAGTTTTATATGAGGTGTATGTAATTAAATCTTTCTCGTTGACTCTAATCATATCGGCGGGTCCACCCTTAATGATAACTTATGACTATCCTATTCATCCAAAGACGTCATTAAATAGGCGAGGAAGGGGTATGGCAGCCCAAGCAAGGCTCAGCTAGACACAGAGGTTATCAATGCACTAATATAAGTGACCAAAGACATAATCATATAAACTTTAATTGATGGGAAAGCAATTTTAAGATGTGTGTATGATTTTTCGTAGTCACATACACATGCCATCTGTCCTGATGAATTAAAGCGTACTATTACAATAAAACAAAACTACTTAATGAATTAAATACATGCAGGGCCTTCTTATAGCTCTAATATCTTCGTTTTGGGTGTGTCTTAAAGTTGTTTCTTCGACTAAACTCGGCTCCTTAGGATTATGTTGCACACAAAATTCATCTAGGTCTTGGGGTATTTATAGTTTCTGTCTTAGGGTTCGATGCGGCGCTTGTAATGAGTAGATGCGGCGCGTTGACTTAACTTCGCGTGGGTCCAAGATTAGTATATTCTGGAACATTCGTACACCGTCTTCAGATGCTGCGTAACTTGAATCTTTATGCGGCGCATGTCCTTCAGTGCCTTGGATTGTATCTGGTGAAGTCTTGATAGTGATAAGCTGTATGTCAGAAGTATAATGCGGCGTATCTGGAGTAGAACAAGCTTGATCTTCATCGTTGACCAAAGTTTCATAAGCGGCGCATGGTAGAATTCCATGCGGCGCATTCTTCATAGTCAGGCAATGGTCTTCGAATTCACCTAAGTATGATATTGCGGCGTATCTGTTGAGAGAGATACGGCGCATCTTCTGGGTTTCAGTAGACTTTTGACATCTTGCTCGTTTTGCCCCATAATTGGTCCAAAATCGCCAAGTTTCACCTATTACCTATTTTTACCTGAGAATTATTAAAGTAAACATTAAAGTATCGATTCTCATACATAATAAAGTAAAACAAGTCAAATAAATAGGATAGGATAAATGATGATAATAATATGTACTTATTTGAGTTCATCACCTAACATACATTCGTCAAAGTGTCCCTCATACTTTGTTTGTACCTAAAGGTTTGACTACGTGTTTTCTCTAATACGTTTTCTAACCTAGTATAATATTTTTGTATTATAATTCTACCCTTTCCTAAATCACTAATCTTATTTTCTACTTCCTCGATACCTTCTAAGGACAACTTATCTAGGTGACTAAGTATACCCTCAATTTGTTCCTCATGCCTTTCTAAAGGCGTTTTATAAGAACTATTTCCTATTTCAAACCTAGGGGGAGGCGAATGAGGTATAATACGTAATTTCTTACGGGGAGGGGAAGCTACTTCGGGAACATAACAATCTTGACTATAGTGGGGTATAGATGAAGTAGGGTTAAATTAGGTACAATAGGGATATCACCACCATATGCTTGCATATAACCATTATATGTTTGCATATAGGGATCATTCGGGAATGGTTCTAAACCTAAGTTAGTTAAGATATTCTGGGCTAATTCTTCCGGAGAATTAGAACCAGAAGATGAGTGGGTAGGAGTAGCTGGGGCATACTCATAACTATCTGATGAAGTATCCTCATCATCGGTATCCAACACGATGATAGGATTGTTAAAGGATGACATATCTAACTGTAATACCATTCTCGGGCAAATGTATTAGCATAATTCTAACTTATGTCATATCTAGAGGCAATAGTAATAGTGGGGAATCTATCCAAAAGGCAATAGTGAGGAATCTATCCTAAAGGCAATTCGGGGATTCTAACCTAAAGGCAAGTCAGGAATATTAACCTAAAGGCAAGTCAGGAGTCTAAGGGCAAGTTCGGGGATTCTAGTGGCACGGAGGACTATTTAGAAAAAAGTGGTTATAGTTTAGGAAAAATCCTTTGTTCTCTATAACCAAGGCTCTAGTACCAATCTGTAATACCCCCATTTTTCATAGATCGCAGCGGATTTAGAGTTGGGGTATTACTTCATGGAAACAAAGACAAGATAATAGAAAACGACTCGAAAAGAGACATTTTTGAAAAAGGTGTTATCATTTATTTATTCATCAGAGTTTTTACAGTAAAAGATAAACTTTTACCAAGAGAGAGGTCCCTAAGATACGTTTTAAGACAAAAACTGATGAATGATAACTATTATGGACGTCCTCATGTCCAGTTCTTCTCCGTGCCAGGGTTCCTAAAAGCTCAATTACCTAGGATAACATGCTTAAAAGTCAACACTAAGGTTGAGTGAGAGTCATAGGTTGAAGTAGATAGAGAGTGAATACAAGTTCCACAAGGTTCAACTTAAACCCTATGTGTGGAAAAGTTTTAAGATAGCGGGTATATTGCACTAAGCTCATGTACCAAACGTTAACAGTCTGGGTCATGGGGTCTGCAGACCAAGGCTAACTTGCCAAAGTTAATCCTTCGGGAGGTTCAAATATAATACTTATTGATACCTTTCAGAGAGAGGTAGTACCAACGGGAGTTGTCAAACTCCAATAGATCTATCAATTATATTCGCATTCACTTGTGTAAAATATCACAAGCGATTAGATTTATGAATTTGGTTATGTAGTGGTGGCAGATAGTTTACTCGTGCAACAACCAAAGAAAAGACTTGTATTCTATTTAAAGCATGTATCCCCCTCACAGGGTTTGTAAATCATTTAAAAAGAGTGAGGCTATGGAAACTCACCTGAGTCTAAGGTAAGTAGGGTAAGGGTTTAGACAGCTCACTCACATATCTTGGGAGTAGTGTAGGTGTGTGTATGTCAAGTCTTAGTCTAGGTTTTCTCAACTAATCACTCTTTAGGGTTCTTATATATAACATAACACCGTTCAGGCCATCGTAATCCAGAAGTATAACTCCTCACATGAAGCTCCCTACTATTGTATTATGCTGCCAACATAATACCGTTCGGGCCATCATAATTCAGAAGTATATTACTCCTCACACGTAGTTCCCTACTATTGACTTATTTTGTTATTAGGTTTAGTTATAACATAACACCGATCGGGTCATCATAATTCAGAGGTCATGCAATAATCGTTTGAGGAGCCAGGGCACTTTAAATCGTAAACCCAGCAAACTCGTCAAAACGAAATATCCACATGATACCCCTCACATGAAGCTCCCTAGTATTGTGTCATGCTTCTAACTTAAAATAGGTTTTTGTACTAATATAAAAATAGTCCGTTTATACCCTTTAAGTTTGCATATTTACACTTTCTACCCTATACTTATAAACTTATAACATTTAAGCATATAACTTCTTATCTTTTACACAATTAGTCCCTATACTTATATATTTTGGAAGAATGACAGAAATGGTCCTTAAACTATACTAACTTTCAATATTTACCTTTTATACCCTTAACTCAATAATATTTGCAAAACTAGTCCTTTTTAGTTTATAACTCATTTTACTTTCTATCCTAGGGTTTTAGACTTTTGCAAAAAGAGTCCTTATACTTATAACTTCTAAGAAATGTCAAAAATAGTCCCTAGACATCATATTTTCAGAAATTTACAGTATATACCCCTATGCATGAAAACTATTGCAGAACTAGTCCTTTTATCATGCAAATTTTATTCTAATGAGATAATTAAGTTTCCTAGCTTATGTTTAGTTAATATATTCTTAATTAAGTCTCCTAATTTAGATTATAGCACATAACAAGGCAATTTAACATACAAATAACTAATTATCTAAAACTAGGGTTTCGAAATAAAAACTTCTAAAAGGAAAGGTTCAAGGCTTCTTTAAGGCTTCTTAGGCATAACCTAAGTGTTCTAGGTCAATACTAAAACTACTAAAGTTGAGGCTTACCTAGGTCGTGCAAGGCTTAACGTGACCTATTAGGGTTTCTCGGCCAAAAACTCAACTCGACAAGGGATCAAGGCTATTGTACTCGACTCTCAAGGGTTCTAATGATCTAGTACTACAGAAATGTTTTTGATAGAAAAGAGAGGGAGGTGTGAAGTGAAAGGAAGGGAGAGGGTCGCTATTTATAGGGTGCGTGGGAGTAGCGAGCAAGAAGAAGAGAAGGAGGTGGCGAGGAGGGGGAGGTCGAGTAAGCAAGGCTATGGGGTGTTTTCGAAGACCTAGAGGGTGACTAAGACCAAATACATGGTAGCTAGGGGGCTGCTAGGCCGGTTGTGGTTGTGGTGAAACTAGCGAGCCAAGGTGGTGACAAGGAGGTGATCCACCTCTTTGCTTGGCCGCTAGGTAGGTGCTAGGGTGTGTGCTAGGTTCAGGTAAGGTGGTAGGGTGCTTGGTTGGGGTATTTGAGGTACTATGGTAACTTGGTTTAGGTATTAGGTTTAGTTTTAGCCTAGTTTTGCCTCGTGAGAGTTTAGGGTTTTGCCTAGGTTTTGGTGCCTAGTTTAGGGTCCTATGAGTGTTTAATGACTAGTATTAAGTCCTAGGAGGCTTATAATAAGTGGTGGTAGTTTATGGTAAAGATTTGGGAAAGTTTAACCTAGTTTTCGGGAAGTTATGACCTAGTTATCGTTTTGTGCTTATAGAGTGAGTTGTACTATGATATAGGGAGTCTAATATGTCCTAAGGTTGCTATTGTAACTTATACCTAAGCCTTGAACACTTTCAAACTAATTCAGATAAGCAATTAGGGTTTTAAAGATAACCGTAAACACATAGGTGCAATTAGGGTTTTTTTTAATAAGTATAGTGTACTAGAGTGATAGTTTACTTAGTGAAAATGTGTTTGTAACCTTGATTTGACATACCGGGAGGTTTACATCATGTAAACATAGTGGTGGTTGGCATAGGTGGATACGTGAGCTTGTCTAAAGGTTAGTTAAGTCATAGAAATATAGTAAAGCAACAAATTTGGCTCGGGAAATTTCTATAGGCATTTCTATCCTAGATAGTGCTTTAGTGAGGGCCTAAGTTAAGTTAGTAAGGCTTTGCTAACCTAAGGGGAAGTTAATGGGTTTCTACAGACAATAAGATGGTGATGGAGCTGAATGTAGCATGGAAGCAAGAGGAGTTGGTTGAACATTTGGTTGAGAAAGAAGATACTCAAGGTAACCAAACATGATGTGGAGGTCATCTCTTAGGGAGGAGATGAGATGAAAGTTGTGATTACAACACGCACATCCCATGGTGTGGTTGTTCACAAAGTATTAGGGAAAAGGATTACCAATGGTTGGAGAAGATGGTGGAGTAGGAGGAATGCAGTCCAAAGGTCCATTTGGTGACACATTGGTGGGATTGGGAGAATTTGTTGGAGGTGGATGCGAGCTTCTTGGTGGAGAACTAAAGAAGGTAGGAGATGATGGTAGATTGCTCACAAAAGGAGTGTAAGCACTCGAGCTAGATTGAGTGATCAAGGGTGACAAGTTTTTGATGAATGATGAGAAAGGTGATGAGGTTGGCCTTGAAGATGAAGATGGTTTAGATGAAGAAAGGGATGTTCCATTGGTGGATAGTGTTTTGAGAGGTTCACTTGGTGCTTGAGGAGAGGATGGTGGAGCCATTGGAGAATGATTAGTATCATAGAGAGTGAGATCAATGAAGTTTGTTTGTGGTGGAATGATGGTGATCTTAGGCCTTTTGTTTGAGATTGGTTCTGGTGGAGTTAGAGTGGTTTTGAGCTTTTTGTTTGTGTTTTGCAAAGAAGTAGAGGAGGATATCATTGTAGGAGATGAAGGAGAGATAAGGAGTGATGGTAATGAGGTTGAAGAAGAGAAGAACAGTTTAAATAACCAAGTATAGCTATGATTTAGGCAAATCATGCATTAGGAGATATTAAGCACATAAAATTGTTTATCTAAACATGGTAAAGGTGGTGATAAGCATGCAATAGGTTTAGGATTGCAGAAAGGAAGAAAACAGTGCAAAAATCCGTGACTCCCAGAGGACGGTCCTTTAAATACTGGAGGGTCCTTTATCAATAAGGGACCGCTAGGTCGATAAGGGACCGCCGGCAGTGGGCTCTCAGATTTTTGCCCAGTTTTTCATTTTTGCAAACTGCAAGTATCTGGATATCTGCAGTATTGTACAACGCTATATCTTATGTATACATCTTTAAGATAATTATGCAATCAAGAAGAAGACATTTAATCAAGACATGAGGTGATTCTCATAAGCATGTTAGAAGAAAGTTTCACATAGTTAAGATGAAATAATCAGTGAGCAAATCCATAGATTAAAGTATTCAAGTAAAAACAAGAGTTAACAAGTCTTAATAATCCAAATGCATAAGAAACAACCAGTTAAAGAGATAATAATTCAATCCTACTAAATGAGCCTGCATTCATGACGTCGCTTTCTTGAGAGTGATTTCGACTTGCTCTTATTGCATGACATTCTTGACTTTAGCCTGTTCCTCTTTCTCTAGTGTAGGATCATCATAGATGTCGTAGTCGACAGAGGATGAAGAGATGAAAATGGAAGAAATATGGGACTCGTTAATGGGTTCCATAACGGGATAAGAGAGTATTGAGGACCAAGAAGATATGGATGAAAATTCATGAGGATTTGATAAAGACGAGTTAGGAACATCCCATAGGGTATCAATTTTTTTTTGTTACCCTTGAGATGTACAATTCGCTTAGCGAAGAAGTAGGTGAGATTGTAGGGTTGTTGAGTGTGTAGAAAGTACATCATGTAAGCACAACACACCGGGAGTTGCTCACGAATACCTTTAAGACCAAGAGTATTTTCTTTCAAGGTAACTGCCCAGTTGAGCAGTTCTTCACGAACTTCCGCCAAGCGAATTTTCGTTGGATCGATGAAGGGAATGTACCTATGAGTACGAATGAGTTTGGCAAGTTCGCTTAGAGGGGGTATGTAGGAGCAGTAAAGACTGTTCTCTTCTCTATAGTTGAAGAGTGACTCAAGACACCAATCTTCAGTATAGGCACATTGCCCATGATTGGAGATTCGGTGAATTTGAGCAAATTGGTCAAGAGTTAAGACAAATTTGAAGTTTCTAATCCAAAACCAAAGTGGCAAGGATTGATCCTCGTTACGTACGAGTTCAACTTGTCGGAAGAATTCTAACACAAAACGAGGAAAGATTTGCTCGTTGATAAGGAGCAAGCAATCATATCCTATAGCACGAAATGAGGTGTTGATGTCTCTCTAATAGATTAAGGAGGGATCAATAATTTCTCCCTCATGAAAATGACGAGTGGTTGGCTCTCAAGATATTCTCAGAGCATAAGAGTCGGTGCGAAGATGATCAAAATCAAATTCATGTGACATTTTGTTCCCTATCAAAAGATAAATAACATGGTTATTTTTTACTATTGAGTTTTATAGTTATTAGAATCTTATGTTCTCCTTCCTTCTAAAACTTGTTTTAATTTTTAATTCAAGTAAATGTTTTTGACGTGTATTAACAATGTTTGATTATGTTTTCGTAATGTTTTTAAAACATGATTAATGATAACACATTTAAGTTGGGGATTTTTGACATATTTCAAGACTTATCTTGTTCGATATATAGGTGTGGCATTGTTTGGATTGAGTGTCAATTATAGTTAATTTCACAAAGATTTGAAAACCCCCAAATTTAATTTTATTTGTGTGAACCCTAATTATATAATTAAAGAAAGATTGGGTAGAGTTGACTTACAATTTATGATTAGTTTGCGAGAGTGGCTTATGATCTTGAGTTTGAAACCTTGGATTTTAGTTTTAATCTAGTGAATGATGGTTTGGGTTTGTTTTTCGTCACTTCAGCTGTAAAAATGGATATTTGATTTGTTTTACTGAGTGCAGAAGAAAGAAACCGTGTTTGTGTCTCAAAAAGCCTGACGGTCCCTTATCAATATGGGACCGCCACTTGGTCAGGGACCGTCAGCAGAGAGGGTCTAGGTTTTAACAAATTTTGAGTTTCGGTCTTTACGAGAAGTGTTTAGTTTAGAACCCTTTTAAAACATGACTTTTGTATTCTTCTACACGGAATACACGCAATACGCAATAGTAGGCTGAGGAATGGGTATGGAATAGAATTGAGACAGAAGAAATAGAAGAGACTCGATACACTTGAATAAGAAGTGGAACTAGAGTCGAAACAGAAGAAAAAGAGGAATTATGAACGAGATGAGTTTCAAATACGAGACTTGCATCGAGAAGGCTAGAAGTCAATCATGTAAATGCCAAAAAGAGTCATAGACGAGAAGTAGAGAAGAGGTGTAGAGAACGACAAAAGTGTGCATCATCCATAGTGATTGGTAGACGCAAAAGTCGATATTAATAATGGTTGTGGTAAGACCATTATTTCTACATATTTTGCTTGAATCCAAAGAGAGATAAGCATTTATACATATCTTCTAGTTGTGAAGAAAAGCATATATCAATTATTTGCACACATATATTATCTAGCATACAAGCATATAGCAAGCAATCACATAATTACATAAGCATATAGCAAATAGGAATATAGCAAGCATAATGGTCAAGGTTGTAAGAAAGCTTACCTTGGCCGCTAGCTATCCCTAATAACAAATTACCGTTGAATGTGTTGTACGTGATGCAAGGCTCAATTATTAAGATGTCATTACATTCATGGCAAGATCATGGATGTAAATTCTTGTCATCGAGTGGCTTCCTTCATATATCTGAAGACACAACTTGCAAGAAAACTTGGTACCCAATTTCTCATGGGTCCGAGATGATTAGTCCAATACATCCATTGCATTTATATGCAAGTGGTGAGGATGTCGACAAAGAATAATAATGTTCCTTTACATTTTATTCCTATTACTTAACAATTATCACTAGTGATGGTTTTTATAATCTTCATTAGTGATGATCATTGTTTTGACACACCTTACATTCTATATCAATTTCTATACCACTTTCAAATCTAGACATTGTATCATCTAAAATGACTTCTTTTTCAAGATTATTGTTGTATAACCTCAATAATTCATTCTCAAAAAATGATCTTCTACTTACGTTGCATAGATCATTAAGTTCATTTTCTATTTTTGAAAACTCTAGAATGAATGGATCATAACAAAAGTGTTCAATGGAAGAATGTACCTCATTGAAGAATCAACCTTTTGACTAGTTTCATTTTCAAGGTATATGTTGTCTTCTCCATCGGTATCACTCCAAGACTCATACATGAGTTCACTTCCTAGGTTGCTTGTATGGTCCTTGTCGGCGTCATTACCTACATCATATACATTTGAACTAGTAGTAAATGTATCTAGTTCAACTAAATGTCTATGTAATGACTTATTTTCATCATCTTTGGCTTGATCATTTACTTGATGAAAGTTTACAATATTTTTCCACATGTCATTTATCGTTTGACATAAAATTATTCTTTCATATTCAATTTTCGGCGAAGCTTTATAAATTAATCTTTTTTCTTCAATATTTTTGAAAAACTTTCTTTTGAAATTTTGATTATCGAAATTTGTTTTCATTGGTTGAAAATCACCAATATAAATGGCATGCCAAAGATCATGATCTATTGATTTCCCAAACTTTCAAATCTATTTTTCCATTCAATTAAATTATCATTTTTGAAAAATGGTGGTTCATTCAAAGAACGCCCTTCTAGATATCTTTCAGACTCCATAGATAGATTCAAGTTTTAAAGTACAGTATACTCTAAAGATCTTGATAACTTGGCTCTGATACCAATTGTAGAAACTAGAAGGGGGGTTGAATAGTTTCACCATTTATGATTACTTGTTAAAATGTTTCGCCACTTTTAGGTCTGGTTAAGTTTCTTTTATAAACTTGTATGTGATATCTACTTGCCTAGTTGTGAATGTAAAATGTAAGTAAAGTAAATAATAAAAGAAAGAACACAACCAAAGGAGAGGCCGAGATTTATAGTGGTTCGGCACGAATCTCACTCTTCATCCTACTCAACTCCCCGAGTACCACACTCGAGAGCTTTCAATCACTATGTCAACACACTCCTTCAGGCTGAGCAATCCGTACACAAGCTTACACCAAGTTTACCAACACTAAGCGGAATGGCGAGTCCTAATCGTAGCTAGTACCAATCTACACCAAGGCCAACGTGGCTACACGAATAAGCACTCTTGTCCTACTTAGATCGACACACAATCCAAGACTTCACATGAATTAGCACTCCCTTTCACTTGAATCATTCCCGATTCAAGTCTTCTCACACCGACTTCACTAAGTCCTAATCTTCACACTAGAACTCTACTAAGTTCTAGTCTTCACACCACTACACACAACTATTACAAGACCTAGTCTAGTTACAACACTTCTTGGACTTTCACCTTTGTCCAAGTTCACCCTAACACAACTAGTCACGACTCACACACAAGTCGGATACACAATATTACAATATTTACATATGAGAGAATAGGAGGAAGAAGAGAATCTTAACACTTGTTACGTTTGTGTGTGGACTCATATAACACTTCGATTATTGACGACTTCGAGTGTTCTTCTTTTTCACTTTGATATAGAGGATGAGAGAATCACTTATAAACATATACCGACATGTTATAGTGATCAAAGAAGGAAGAAAGAAAGAACAGATTGTTTTTGTGCTAAGAGGGTTGTTTTTCTGAAAAGGAACTGTTCAGTATTTATAGACGTCAGGAGGAGCGTGGACGGTCCCTTATATTGGTGACTATCCTTTATCGCTAAAGGACCGTCAGTCCATTTAAGGGACCGCCCCGACAGATGCTCCTCTTTTTGTCCTGACGTGATGAAAGTTTATATGGTGAAAAACTTAACTGTTTTGGCGGAAAATATAGCTGTTAGAACATTTGAATTTGAATTTTTCTCTTAATAAAACATTTCTTTAAAAACATGATGCGTGGGTTTTCCAACCTTTGCACTTAGGTTTTACCTCTCAAGGGATCTTGAGAAGCTTACAACCCCCACCAGGCAGTGTACCTGACTGATGTAGTATAGTGTAGTTGCAAGTACTGGGGGATTGATCGTTCTCTCGGGGAATAGTGTCGTTAGGCTTGAAAAGCTACTCTAATTAGGTCTAAGGGTTCAGGTATGATTCTTTTTGTATTTTTATGCTTTATAAAAGCAAGTAAAAATCTCGGGTTATAGAGGAGTGGGCGGAATTAGTTGCTAGTCAACTAACCCAAATAACTACTTTTGCAAATGAAATTAAATAATAAAAAAATTAAAGTGCTTGTGAAACTTATATGAGAGAAATAAGTGTTTACTTAGATTTCCTTACTCCCTAGCTATCTTTTATATGTTAATTGGTTTGTTGTAATTATGTGGATGACGGGTTGTATTCCTTTAAACTATTCGTAGAGCCGTGTACGATCTTCCCTAACTCTATAAGCTCCTACTTCACTCCTATGTCGAGCCGACTAAAAGCTCCTAACATGGGATCATTAGAATTCGCTCATGCATTAAATACAACTAAATAATCGTAGTACACATCTGATTCATGTTTCTTAAGACGTTCAAGCAAGTTACCGTATAGGAGCTTAGCCAGTTTTCTTAAGCCTAACATCGACTTCACCCACCCACGATAATCACAAAAAAACCAACAACATATAATCAATAGCTAGGTTTTATTAGATCTAAGCAAACACAATAAAGACCTAGCCTAGCATGTTAATTGAAAGACAAGCATAAGATATAATCACACAATACATAGACATATTGAATGATTTGGAAGAGACTTATCTTCAATTAAGCATCCAAGTTTCAAAGGTGGAAAACCCTCAAAATTACAGTAGAAAAACGAGCTAGGGTTTTGTTCCCAAAGTTGTACACTAATGATTGAAAATTAGAAAACTATATATAGATTTTACATTGTGATGGCGTCACCTTATAGGGTCTGACGCCGTCACCTTGCCGCCAAAATAAAATTCGGATTGCTCAGATCCACTCTTGACGCCGTCCCCTTGTAATTCTTTCTGGGCCGTCTCCCTTTACCACATAACGTGACGGCCTAGGCGTCACAAAGCGTGACGCCGTCACGTGTTATTTCTTCAAAACTTTCTTGGGCGTCTAGTGTAAAAATCATCCTTCATATTGTCAAAGCGTGACGCCGTCACACGATAGAACGTGATGCCGTCAGGTACTGTTTCCAGCATAATTTGAGACTTTGTCGTTTTCTTTACTTTTATACTCCAAAAACGTCCAAAATGCTTCCTTTTCCAGAATTCCTCTACAAAGTACCTAAAATGACAAAAGGAACGATTTAAGGCAATATTTGATCAAATAATTACGGATTATGGCTTAAATGACCCCCTAAAAGCATAACACTTTTCGCCTCATCAAAACACAAAAATACTTTTGTGAAAAATATTTGTCATACATAAAAGTGTAAGTTTTAGAGAAAGTAAATTCTTTGATCACCTTAATAGTGTAAATATGGAGTTTGTTCTTACATGAAGTGACGGTGTAGTAGTTACATGGAAGAAACGAGTTTCCTCGATTAAAAACTTATTAACCGTAACTTTACGTAACATGTTTTTATATTTTGTGATTATCAAAACATGAAGACCGAATAATGCAAATAATGTTTTTGAGATTATTTGTATTAACAATGAGCTTCGGCATATGAACAGTAACTACTACATTTGTAATAAAAATTGATTAAGAAAACTGTTTTCAAATCAAAAACAAATTGCAATTCCTTCACTAAAAAATCTGATATTTCCGATGCATGCAATACAAACATTACACCGCAACGTGCGACTTGAAATTCTCGTTATCTGATAT
The DNA here is from genome assembly GCA_014162995.1 of Artemisia annua. Classification (NCBI taxonomy): domain Eukaryota; kingdom Viridiplantae; phylum Streptophyta; class Magnoliopsida; order Asterales; family Asteraceae; genus Artemisia; species Artemisia annua. The sequence continues at coordinate 16,324 of LBNU01004302.1, read as the reverse complement.
ACATCGAGGAAAATTCAAATGCATACTCTTATTTTGGTGCATACCAAGGGACAAATCCCCACCATCCATCTATTTTAATCTAATAGTGGGGATTAACCTAAGATTAAATGGGAAACATAAGTCCATGTCTTTTTTTCTTCCTTTTTCCTTGTCTTTTTAATTATTATTTTTTCTTTATTTCCTTTTTTCTTTCTTTCTTCCTTTTTTTCTTTTCCTTTCACGCTAGATTGTTTTTTTTTTTTTTTTTTTTTTTTTTTTTTTTTTTTTTTTTTTTTTTTTTTTTTTTTTTTTTTTTTTTTTTTTTTTTTTTTTTTTTTTTTTTTTTTTTTTTTTTTTTTCTTTTTATTAATCTTTTTTTTCCTTTTAATTCATTTTTTTTTTGCTTTATTATATTTTCGTCTTTTTTTTTTCTTTTTCTTCTTTTTTTTTTTGTTTTTGTTTTTTTTTTGAATGCTAAAGGGAGTGGGAGTGGTATTGGGGTGAAGGAGAAACGTGGTTCTGCTGATGATGATCAAGGGCCTATTATTACCGATTGGACTGCTGATGATGGTGACGTTAACATATCTACACGTGTGGATAGGAATGTTCCTGATGTGAACAGCTTGGATACTAGTAAGGTAGGGGGAACAACTGATCATGTGTTACAACGTGGTACGAGTGCTTCTGATCCGGTTCATAAGGGAGATAGTCAATTGAAGATGCCAAATATGAGTACCCAACCAGGTTCTTGTCATGAGGCTGATAAGGTTGTGTTGGATGCTGAGGAGCATCTTCATGGTTCACCTAATTCGTCTTCTAATGGCTCTAAACAGCCTAATGTGGAACAATTGATAGCTAATGCGCATAAGAATTTTGATGAAGCCATGAATAAAATTCAACGTGAGATTGTTGCTAATAACGATTCCTCTTCTGATTTGCACAATTCGAATGTGAATCTGAATGAGAGTGCAACTTCTGGTCCTAATGATCCCAAGGTTGATACTACTAGTGGTACTGAAGTGAAGTCTGTTTCTTACGCGGGTGCTACTTCTAATGAGCCTAAAAAACACGTGTCAAATTTTCGAAGGTTGGAATGTAGCAGAAAGAAGGATGATATTGACCTTTCA
>LBNU01004302.1:0-14642 GCA_014162995.1 Artemisia annua | reverse complement strand
AAAAAAAAAAAAAAAAAAAAAAAAAAAAAAAAAAAGGATTAAGCGTGAAAAAAAGGGTAGAAAAAAAAAAGAAGAAAAAAATGAATTATAAAAAAGACAAATAAAAAGGGGAAAAAAATATGGACTTATGTTTCCCATTTAATCTTAGGTTAATCCCCACCACTAGATTAAACTAGATGGATGGTGGAGATTTGTCCCTTGGTATGTACTAAAATTAGAGTATGCAAAATAAAGTGCCTCGATATACATCATCATATATAGAAAAAAGAAATCAAACATGTTTATACCTTTAGCCATCTTCTACATATATTTTAAACCTAAGATACCATCTTAATTAACCAAGCATTGTTAATTTCTGCATGCCACAAACATAAAAGGACCGTTTTCTTTGCCTACCCCTTGTTTGCTTTTAATAATCGAAACAATATGATGTGTACCACATTATACAACATATGAAAATGTGAACCATGCTAGACCACACACGTAATTCGAAACCATAAAACTTCTATTTCTTTTTAACCCTGATATTAAACATAATCATTCATTTTCCCAAAACCCTAAATGGTGGAAAGTAACTTGAAGGTAACAACACTTAGCAAAGTAGCAAGAACAAGTGGAACATCCACACAAGAGGGGTGAATAAATGGGTATCTAATCATCCACCAATATACTAGTTACAACTATTGATCCTATCAGTCATCCGACATCTCCTAAGCTATGTAGCCTCCAACAAGTTTCAGGGTCAATTATTTCACCCAAATATCATTAGCATCATATTGGCAAAACATCTTCATTGATCACGTAAGCACGCTGTGGGACCATTTTAAGGGCCTCCACGGCCTTGGGAAAGCTATTGTTTGTGTAATTCTGCTCTCCACGTCTCTAGTGCAACATATATAAATCCAAAATTCACAATAACGGTATATATACAATACACCTATACATGTAGTAACTCCAGAGATTATGGCATCCAAAATAAGTTCTAATCTGACCTTAATTAGAATTTCAAAAGGTTCACACTTTATTATAATATCTTTGTATAGGACGGTTGAGGTTTTTCCTTGTTTAGATTGCCCTTGGGCTGGTCTTTGACATAGGTGTTTGTGGCCTTATTGTGGTATCCATGTGACCGTTTGTGTACCATTCCCTATGCTCTACTCAAATGTGTACCTAGTGAGGTTTGAGCCTGAAATCTCGTGAACGTAAGAGTGGCTGGCCACTAGGTCACCTTGATGATGTTTTAGGCCATTGCATCATATAGGATATAGAATATATCTCTTCCCATCTATTTATTTAATTGACCGGTCAAACCATGCAAACTTGGCATGCTCTTTATAATCTTCTGTGTTTGCGCTTTATCTTTTGCTTTGTCGTGTTTGGTCCTACCGTGATCTTTCATGTATCCAAATCAAGGGTAATGCAGAGATTTCACAAGTTAGTTTTTACAGAAATGTCATTCGAGAATGTCGGAAGCGGCCTTTCACATGGATATACAGTAGCCAGCATGGTACGCACAATGTGATTCCACTTGAATGAGTGAAGGGGACAATGTTTGAGACACAACGGTCACCAAGAGGGTCTAAGGCTTGTCAAATCTGCCTCCTATGAAATCTTAAGTTGAAGATTTGTCACGAGTCAACATGGGTTGCATTTACTATGACCATATGTAAAAAACAAATAATTGAATACATAAAAATTTTAATAAACTATACGTATCGAGTATTTATGATCAGTTGAAGACTTGATGTGTTGTATTGTATGTTGGCATTTGGGACAGTTAGTTTTATACATATTAGTTTTGTTACAGCATATTAGTTTGACTCGTATACTTTATTAACTTACGTGTTGCCATATTTGACTGATATATTTATATATATGTTTTATTCCTAAAATTTAACAGATTAGTATCGGATTACTCATTGAGATTTCAAAATTTGATTATTGACTTGTTGATTACTTTTGTTACATAACATTTATGATTTTAGGTTGACTATGAGAAAGGAAGAGAATAATCGACTCTTTTTACAAGCCAATAAAAGATGTTGTTCATGAGCCCGAAACACAAACTCAAACTCAAGCTTAAAATCATACTAACGGTAATAATTTAGTTTAAAGATACGAGTTTATTAATTTTATTATCTATTTGGCTCTACATCTATTTTTTTTCTAGATTATCATTTTTGTTGTATTTCTTCCGACTATCTAATGACTATAAAAAATATTTTGGCCCCGCTTAACTTAAATCCTGATTACGCCCCTAGTTGCACCATATTGGCACCAATTATTAAGCTTGTGACAGAGGGACGGAAAACTTCGGTCGAATAAATCGGTCGACCGATTTATGCAATCGGTCGAGCCACTGTGAGCTCAAAAGGAACATTGGTCGCCGGCGTGGTTTTTTCCCATATCGTTCGAATATATGACCGATTGTATTTGTTGTTTGCATCTCATATTTGACCACTTAATGATTAAAAAACTAAAAATAAATAAAAATAAATAAAAAAAACTTTTTTTTTTCAAAATCTTTACCACTTTTCATCCTATAAATACCAACATCAAACCCACATTCAAACACATAATATCAAACACAATTCAAACAAATTATCATCAATATTCATTCACCATGTCCATGTCGTCTTACGAGTATTTGTTTGGTTCTTCGTCTTCCGACGACGACGAAGTAGTTTTGAGTGAGTTTGTAGAGTTTGCGGAGTTTGCTTGGAACGCGTATCAAGTGCATCAGCCAAAACCTACAAGAAGGTACATACCTAGGGATCATGTTGCTGCACACAATCGGTTAGTGAATGCATACTTCGGTGAAAACCCGTTGCACGATGAAATAACATTCCGTCGACGTTTCCGAATGAGCTGAGAACTGTTCACATGAATTGTTCAAGAGGTAACCGATTATTCTACTTATTTTCAACAAACTAATGATTGTAGGGGCGTACCTGGTATTACCCCATTGGTCAAGTGTACTGCGGCCATTCGTCAATTGGGATACGCGGCCGTCCCAAATTCTCTTGACGAGAATCTGGCAATAGCCGTAACAACATCCCGTGAATGTCTCCGTAAGTTTTACAATGTTATCATCGAGTTATATGGTCCCGAGTATTTGCGCAAGCCCACGTATTCTGACCTTGAAAGATATATGCTCATCACGAGCATAAGCATGGGTTTCCTGGGATGATAGGAAGTATTGACTGTACAAGTTGGGAGTGGGAGAATTGCCCCAACGGTTTGAGAGGTCAATATGCTAGAGGTGATCATGGGCCTCATCTATTCATTTTATTGGAGACGGTCGCCTCCCAAAATTTATGGATTTTGCATGCGTTATTTGGTGTCTCCGGTGCAAATAACGACATAAACGTTTTACGTCGTTCACCTGTCTTCAATGATATCACATCTGGGAGAGCAGCAGACCTTGAATTTGAAGCAAACGATGTACAATACAAAAGGGGATATTATCTTACTGAGGGGATATATCCACAATGGTCCGTTCTTATTAAGTCCATTTCAAATCCTCCCACGGATGATCATAAAAGACTATTGTACAAGAGGAAGCACGAAGCAGCAAGGAAAGATGTGGAACGGGCTTTTGGTGTGTTGAGGAGGAAATGGAAAATGCTTAAAGTTCCGGCTCGAGGGTTTTTTAAAAATGATCTCCAAGATATTATATATACATGTATCATATTACATAATATGATCATAAAAGACGATCATCGGGCGATATGTCCACAATGGTTCAAAGAGGAGGTCCACCAACCACACGATAACTTAAATACATTTGAAGAATCTTTAGCAATTTCTCAGGAGCTCGAGAACGTAGCAACTCATATAAACTTAAAATCTGATTTGGTCGAGCACATTTGGAGAAATCGTAGACATCATCGTCTCCCTCATGACAATGAAGACGAAGATGAGGACGATGACGACGAAGACGATTAAGAATTTCTGTGATGTTTACGTTTAATTTAGTATTGTAATGTTTTACTTCCGTATCGTTCCGGTTTATGTAATTTTAAGTTTTATTAATAAAATTTGTTTTTGTGTTAATAAATGTTTTTTTTTTAAATAAAAAAAATAAAAAATAAATAAAAAATAAAAATAAAGGTGATGCAATATGGGTTGCCACTGTAATGAGAGAGGTGAATATGAGTTGAGGAGAGAGAAAGCTGAGGTGGCATCCGGAAAAATGAGTAATATGGGTTGCCACTGTCACTAGCCTTAGGACTCCCACAATGATGGTGGTGATTAGTAGCTTGCGGTTACAATAAGTCACTACAACTCAAAAACCTGTGGAAGGGTATGAACTTTACTTTGAAGAAGTAACTGTAATTTTTTTTTTTTTTTTTTTTTTTTTTTTTTTTTGAAAGGCCATCATAAATAGAACCCCAAAATTGGCAAAAGAATACAATACGAGGCATCCCTCCTCAATTAAACAAGATAATTAAAGGAGGAAGTAACTGAAATCTTGTTAAATGTTATCGCATCAGTTTTAATATAATTGGGCATGAAAAATAATTTTTGAAGGAAAAGAGACGCCCCTTTTATATTTACCAGTGTTTCACAAAATTTTGAACATGATCTATTATGTTAAAACTTAAAACCAATACAAGATCAAACTAAATGTATTTGCCGTAAAAAGGTGCGTTAAATTACCCACTCATTACTGCTGAGATAGTTACTACGTACTCGCTGGTTGATCTCCAAAATGAGTTAATGCAATATGTTGAATGACGAATTAAAACATCCTTTGATATGTTTTTTAATAAGTAGAAAAATGATAGAAGCATTCGTCTCTACCGTCCATGCATCTAGTCGTCCCACACTCAACTATTTCCTTTACCATTTCGTCACTGATTGATCAATTTGCAGATGTCTTAGTTTTAAGAAAGTAAGAAACCCAACCAAACACGAAAATTAGGTGTCATTTTGTTTTCCTACAAAAGGTTCTTTATCTTCACCTTTTTTCATTTCTGCTTTGCTTATTTTTTCCTATTATTATTATTATTTTTTTTTTTGGTAATGACACAATTTCTTTAATAAATGTAAAGGTGTTTTGTATTATTGCTATGGTGGTTTGTATTATTGCTATGGTGGTCAAAGATTCATGAAATTTGACCAAAAGATTCATTCTTTCTCACCATAGGCATCTTTAATTATATTCAATCATGTAACTTAATAACAAAGAACCTTGATAGGGGGACCTAATACATGGGCCTAATCATGAACCTAATGCTTAAAATACTTGTACAGTCTAATGCTTAAAATACTTGTACAGTGCATGCACTGTACAAGTATTTTAAACATTAGGTTCATGATTAGGCCTATATATTAGGTCTATTAATCAAATTCCAATAACAAACTCTATAGACTTTTGCTTTACATCTTTGTTCAAGAAACTAATAAAATGATCAAAATGTTGCAACTTTTGCGAGAAAGCAAAGTTAAAAAGGCCTGGCCAATGAATATCCAAAACATCTTGTATCTGTTAGGATCTTTTATTTGTATATTGATTGATTGATGTTTATGTGGTTAAAAAATCAAATCAAGCTATATGCATTATACAATATTTACATATACACGAGATAGAGAGCGTGCTGAGAGAGATTCGCATATTCTTGAAATGAAAGTTTTATTAATGTAAGTAGAGGTGGTCAAACCCGGTTTTTTCAAAAACCGGTTCTGCTTCCAAACCGGTTCCGATTCCTGGACATAGTCAAAGAATCGGTTTCGGTTAAAACCGGTTCGTTTATTCTGGGATCAGGGATCTAAAAAACCGGGACCGGTCTAACCGGTTCCGGTTTGGATTTAAAACCGGTTTCATTTTAAAACCAGGTCCAAAATGTTAGCAGTGGCTTTGCAAATCGATCGATTCCGGGTTTTTCTTTTTTTGTTTCGTTTGCGTTTTTTACACAATAAAATTAATAAACTTCGACTTTTAACTCATAAACATCACACATAAAGTACTTGAATCAAAAATTTAATACATTTAACTATTTATTCGTCATCAGTTTTATCTTCATCTTCACATTCGGTGGTGGCCGTAAAAATCAGTTTGGAGAAACCGGTTTCTAGCCTAAAAATCAAGAACCGGTTATGAACCGCCGAATCCTTCATGAACCGAACCGGTTCCTAGAAAAACCGGTTTTGACCAGTTTCGGTTTTGAAATTCTTTCGGTTCCGGTTTTGATTTCGGCTTTTTTGGCCACCTCTAAATGTAAGGCACATCCTTCAAATGAATACAATAGGAAACAGGTAAATACATTACTCAGAGATGAAACTTGACGTTTTACTGGAGGGGCCAAAATATTATGTGTTCACTTTAGGGGAGCCAAATCACATTTTTGTTTAGCATGCATAGTAATAATATCAAGCAATATAATGAATATAGGTTAAAAATATACTTAATGCTAAAAAAATTTAGGGGCGGGGGCACAACCCCTCTCGGTCTCCTCTAAGTCCCGTCTCTGACAATATCATACTATCTTATAAAGTATTTAAGCCTTCTAAAAACAGAAATACTTAAAATTAAGTATTACAAGTTCTTAAGCTAAAAGTACAACTAATTAAAACACATTTTCTAAAATTAAATGCAATTACAAGTTCTTAAGCTTAAAATACAACTAACTAAAACACATTTTTTAACATTAAATACAATCTTTAAATAGAAATACTTAGAATTCAACATTACAAATTCTTAAGTTAAAAGTACAACTAATTAAAACACATTTACTAACATTAGTTAACTGGTTAATAAATATAATTAATGCAGTTATTAAAACGCATCTTACATAATAATACAAATTATTAAACATATTGTACAACCAACTTTAACACAATTCCTGCATTAAATGTCACTAATACAAAAAAAAAAAATAAAGCATATTATACAAATATTCAAGCCCGAACGGGCAATGGGCCAAATGGGGTCGAGCCTGAATAGGCACGGGCAGCTCGAGCCCGAACAAGCATGGGCCAACGGGCTCGCGCCCGAACGGTTTACAACTCCTAGCTATCACTTTTTCCTTTTGATGTTGTTAACATTTATTTTAGGATACCCGCCGCTACAACGCGCGAGTACCCTACTAGTTAGTCATTATACAATGACTAAACTAATACAAATCTAGTATGTGTATAAGGTTTTGGCATGTGTGTCAGTTTATTTAGTGGTTGATGAGTATTAGTTTTATTAGTTTGTGTATAAAATATATCAATCTTTTTTAGATTCTGACGTATTGGTATAAATTTATAATTGTGTATCAGTAATCCGTTATTCATGTATAAGTTGGTTATTAGTAGTTAAATGTTAACTTGTATTAAAATGTTTTTTATTTTATTTTTTATCATTGCGTGGTGAAATGGTTATTTATCAACGTTTTTAGTTGTTGTGTAGATTTCTCATTTTAACAAATTTAAGGAAGCTATTACATTAACTCTCTCCGGTCTAAATTAGTGTTCACCACTTATAAAAAGGTGAGTAAATTGCATTAATCGTCACTAAAGTTTGGTCAAATTGCATGTTTCGTCTCAAACGTTACGAAAGTTCAAGGATTGTCCCTGCGGGAAAACTTTTGGTACAAGTATCGTCTCTGTGAGGAAACATTTGGGGATTCTTTGGTGCAATTATCGTCCCACAGTTCGAGATGTAAACACAATATAATAAGATGTATTACAAAGGAAACTTGTAACTTCAAAATAAAATTCTGGAAATTTTGTTTTGTAGAAATCATATACGATTGTAAAATATTTTCCTGACAGTGATGTTCAATTATATTCATAGTATTAATTCCTAATATGCATCTATGCATGGTTGAGTTTTACGTACTCGGTAATAACTTTGATTAATGCATTGATATAAAAAGAGAAAGAAAGTGCCTCACAAGTTCGAGAAGAGAAACCGTGTAACACACTATTTTGGTCCATCCATGACTATTAAGTTAGAGTTGAATCTCAATATTATAATGTATACGGTAATCCATTCGTGCAATCACCATATGCATATCCTAGCACTTTTTTTTTCTTTCTTTCTTTCAAAGTAATAGTATTTCCAAAAATACAATAAAATAAACCAATAATATATTGATAGTTGATTAAAAGTAATCCAACTGAGACATGCACATCAAATAAACAAAATACATTCGAAAGAAAAATAAGTAATAAGTTGATCTTTGACTTGATTTCGTAATACTTGAAAGATTCAAGCAACCTGCAATTTAAGTGTAGTTGGAACAAATATCGAGCCGAGAATTATCTAGGCTGGCATCTAATTAAAGGGAAGTGATTGGCACACTCAAATTTTTTATTGGGACACTCACGGTACAACCAGTTAAAGCAGAATGTATAAACTGTACAACTGTTTAATGCTTATGTTGGAGTGTCCCAATCAAAAACTTGAGTGTGCAAATCATTTCCTCTAATTAAACTAGGGGTGGCAATCGAGTCGTGTTCGTGTTGGCCAATTCAGGTTCGCGTGTTGGCGTGTTGAAATAACCTCAACCCAAACACGACCCATTTATTAATCGTGTCAAGATGCTCAACCCTAACCCAAACCTGCATAATACGTGTAACCCGTTTGTGACCCGTTTAACCTGTTTAAGTAAATAGATCAAGCAGTAAATAAGATTGGTGGTTTGTTGATTTAACTAGCTTAAATGCAAATATGATATAAGGATCTAATATATGATAAAAATAACATAAAAATAACTATACGACAATTTCAATGATATCTGAGTTATAAGTGATAAGCGTCAATTTCAATAAAATCTAAGTTATAATCATAATTCACTCATATTAAGAACATAACAAAATACATTTAATCTATATCCAACACTAAAACCAAGTTATATATTTTACGAGGTATGCAGAATCCGTGCTACGCACGGGCTAAGAATCTAATTGTTAATCGTGTATTCTTTCTGTATATTGGTGAGTGTATACTTAATTATTGTTTAGTATGTTGTATGAAATGTTTTAACTTTCTTGTATAAAAATTTAAAAGTGTTTGATGTTGTTTTGGTTTTGTGGTGTTGTATTTTATATATGGGCTTTTGGTTATTAAGTTGTGATGGCTTTGTTTCTTTTGGCATATTACTTATTTGCATGATAGAAAAATGGTTTTGTTTCTTTTGGTCTATTACTTAGCCCTACAATACTTGTCCATTAGATAGTTTTTGCATGGTAATATGAAGCACACGGGGTCTATATAATTGGTCATAGTGTAATGTGTGTCAAATATTTTCTTTATTAAGTTTGTAAGTTAAAGTTTGTTTAATAATGTATATATAATAATGCCGCATAAACTGTATAAAAATCGTTACAAACATTTTTAGCTTCATCTCATTCTATTGTACAACTAATTTCATTGAAAATTAACATCGAAGTCTAACTAATATTAATAAATTTTATCAATAAACTCAATTCTAAATAGCTAACTAAATGAATATTAATTAAAACACTATTAATAATTCCTAAAACCTTTGGACTCCACTATTATGTCTTAAACTTGATTTTTTTTAATTTACAAATGGGTATGAGCAAAAATTATGTACTTTTTCTTTAATATTCATTATTCAAGTTGCATGCTTACATAAACTAATCATGCTATCATTTAACCATTTAAATGTTGCTTTACATACATGCTTGTGCACATTTTTTTTAATCAATTCGCATATGTGAGCTACATCAATAAAAAACACACATAAATTACTTGTATATGAAAATGCATTAACATAATACAGTACATATATCTATATATATTGCATTAGGTTAAATCGTCAATTATTCTTGCAACCTTTTCAACTTCATCTCAATTCATAACCGACTAATTCTATACTAATTACTATATATCATGTGATAAATTCCGGCAAGCCTTGCACTTCCATCTCGATGTTGTATATACATCACATTAAATGCACCGGTTTTGTTTTTCGATAAAAGTTTGAACTTTTGCTTAAGTTTAAAGCTCAAGATTTTTATTTGATTTATACTTTACAAACGGATTTAAGTCAAAATTATGTATTTTTTTCCTTTCTATTCATTACTCAATCTCAATGTGATATTTTTAATATGTCGTATTATGCTATTATGGCAAACTCATTTAATGGGTGTAAAAATTGGTTTCTCACTAATGATTCTACATATAGAAAAAGAAAACACTTTGCGATGCGCGGACCCTCTTCTTTTCAATAATAATTCAATTGCACACGATAAATTCATTCTAATATTTCTCAAAGAGCATTCGAAAGCAACTACTTACATAAACTAATCACGATAAAAAGGTATCATTTAACCAATTAAATGTTGCTTTACATACATGCTCGTGCACATTTTCTTGAATCAATTCGTACATGTAAGCTACATCAATAGAAAACGCACATAAATTACATGTATATGAAAATGCATTAACATAATACATATATCTATATATATGCTTATCTATAACAATCACTTAAATATGTAGAAACAAAAAAAATAGTTGGTATCCCAATCTTTAGTTCCGTTTATCTGAGCATGCATGATCTTGTGTGATTTTCATGGTACCTGCGTATGATAATTAAATTAAGAAAAAAAGAATACCAAGTTAATTACAAAGATCTAAAAGATGTGTGAATCATCTTCAAAATGTTGCAAAATAGAATTTACATACCGCTACCAATAATCAAAGATCTAAAAAATGTGTGAATCATCTTCAAATGTACATACCAAATGTGATTTTGGCCGGATTATATAGGCATGAATTAGGTTAAATCATTAATTATTCTTGCAACCTTTCACAACCCTTGCACTTCATCTAACCGACTTTTAATTCTATACTAAATGTCATGTGATCAATTCGGGCAACCCTTGCACTTCATCTCTTTTCATGATTGTATAGTTATTAGGCTGCATTGAATTCCGAGCATTAGCTATCTTGTACTCTATGCAACTACTAAACGACTCCAACTTGTTTCTAACTTTGCAAACTCTATCATCATAACTCTACATTAAATTTAGGGACTCAATCTTATAGTATTATAGATTTTTAGAGGCTTATATAATTAAACGGGTTCACGTGTTGACCTGTTTAACACTTGCTCAACCTAAACATGACCCGTTTATTAAACGGGTTAGACGGGTTGACCTGTTTTTTATCCAAACATGTTTATCCTCAACCCAAACCTGTTTAATTTCGTATCGTTTATCGTGTCATGTCGAGAATTGCCACCCCTAAATTAAACCATCGGACACTGAAGCCTTAAAAAGGGAGAGATACGGCTCAAAAAGACATAGAAACGGCATAATACAGATCCATGTTTAAGATGAAACCCCGAAACCTTGACTACAACAAACTATAATTTTAATAAATAGTCGACCTATCCTCGAATTATGATTCAGAAAAAACATCAATACAAAACAAAATTCATTTTATAAAGTCGATTTTAATTATAATGACGATGGAAAAGTAAAAAGAAATAAATTTGTATTGGCCGCAGCTTGCACGTTGATACGTTTCTTTTTTCTTTTATGTAGTTGTTGGAATAGAAAACAAAATATTGTTTAATCTTATCGTACTCCTATATGAGCAGTGTATATGGATTTGTCTTCAAAATTGTAAGGATTTGCGTAGTCAAGATAAGAAGTACAACGTGATCCTGAGCCAGAAGCAGACGTGGAACGAATTAAAACAGGGGCGTTATATACTTGTTGGTGTACAACTCTTGGTTACTTGTGACACTAGTGTAATCCATTTGATTAATCCAATCCGTATGTCTCTTATTTACTATTTAATCATTTCGTCATGAACTCATTAGCTATGAGAGGCTAAACTTCTTGTAATTGCTTGGATATGCGAATATAATAAAGTGATTTATAATTATGCCTTGATCTTTATCAATTTCAAGTTAATGCTGTGAACTATTGTATCTCTAATCTTATTATGTTTGTTTATTGAAACTGATTGAATATAACCTGTTGGGATAGGTCGAAAGAACCAATTTGTTACATGCAATTCTAGAGACTTGTCTGCGTTTCTAGCCTTTGAATGGAGAAATCCACTTAGGAGAATTGATAATAATCTCGAATTGATATAGAATACTATCTTGAGAGAAATCTCTTGGTGGATAAACATAAATTTTGAATTGAACCTAACAAGTTATGAGATTGGTCTTTAGACGAAAATTGTTAAGTTATAAGTTGTGCACTACTCCTATTAACAAATTAAGATATAGCATAAGCATTATCACTGAATTATCCAACCTATCCAAGAAATCATTCGTTTTATCATTTGAATTCTCCATATTACCTTAATCGCTATTTGTTAGTTATTGTTTTGTTTACTAATCATTTATTATTAATACGAACGAACTAAGTCCCTGTGGATACGACCTGGTCTTACCTAAAATTTATACTACCAACGAGGGTTATACTTTACCTGTGTGTTTGGTTTATTAAAATCGGTGAAACTAGTATTATAAAATTAAAGCTTTCCTTACAAATCAAAGTTTTTGGCACCGCTGTCGGGGACTTAAATCTATTCCTTAAGCATTTTCAAAGTCAAACTAGCAAACAAAACCATATTTTCCTTCTAAACTAGTATACTTTGTTTCTTCTGTTACAGAAAGAACGCCGCACAAACACTCCTGTGCGCCACACTTATTCACAAAACACACACACACCGCCGTACTTGTCACCAAGTACGACGTACTTATTTAAATCCGTGACGTTTTTCCTAAAAATTCACAATCTTTTCATAAAAACCAAAAAGAATCATCTTCTGATCATCAGAATCACTATCTTTCAAAAATAACCTTCTCGGTAAAAATAACACCGCCGTACTTGTCACCAAGTACGACACACTTATCACTTTTACACAAGTACGCCGCACACCGTTCCGTGTACGCCGCACTCACTTACTTAGAAAATGAAATTTGTCACACTGATTTAAATTTCGCTCTCTAAATTGGATGCACACTCGTTCATCTTAAAATGATCCTATTTNTCGGTAAAAATAACACCGCCGTACTTGTCACCAAGTACGACACACTTATCACTTTTACACAAGTACGCCGCACACCGTTCCGTGTACGCCGCACTCACTTACTTAGAAAATGAAATTTGTCACACTGATTTAAATTTCGCTCTCTAAATTGGATGCACACTCGTTCATCTTAAAATGATCCTATTTCACCTCTGTCAGAACCTAAAAGAACTTTAAATAAAAGAAAACATAATAACAAAAGAGTTCCTTTTTCTAGAAAAGACGAAAGACCTGAACAACCTCGTGTTCGCCACACACCCATTGACGATATCTCCAATTTCAAATTTTTCATTAAGTTAATCAAATTATACGATCCAATGAATGACGCTAATAATGAACCTAGTGGGCCAACGATCGTTTCGTTGCACCTACTCCTGGACTAGCTATTACCATTCCTGAAACCGCAAATGAGTTGGCAATAAAAGGAAATCACTTGACTCTTGTCAAAGGCAATCAATTCGATGGTCGAACTAAGACTGATCCTCGCAAACACATTCATGAATTTCTTCGAGTTTGTAATATGTTCAAATACGGAGCTACCGAAACCGAAGCGGTAAGACTCATGATGTTCCCTTTATCTTTAAACAGGCACTACCCAAAAACGACCTATGGTGACACATCGTCGATTTGGAACAGCCACACATTCAAATTATTTTGGGCTGAAAGGTAGGAAAATGACAAGCCATTTAAGAATATCACACATGAGCATTCGAAAGTTGACCATAAATAACTCCTATTCCACACCAATCGACCCTTATGTGACTATACGTAACTGGTGATTTTTTCCGATCATTTATCAACATATGCATTGGAACGTGTGACAAAAACAAGTGAACCTGGATGCCATATATGGCACACTAAACTTTATTTCACATTCTTCTAATAGATGACCAAATGCCCATTATATGTCACACAAAACAGTTTGTCCACAACATTTTTAAGTGTAAGTAAATGTAGCCAAACTCCAATACATATATTCACACTAACAGTTTCACACATTATTAGTGTAGCCAAAGCATGATTTGTGTGACTAAATTTAACAAAGGCCACACAAAAAAACCTAATCATGGGGCAATTGAGGATCAATAGTCACACAGAGATACACATTCATTAACTTAAACATCATATTCACACTTATTAACACTTTGGTGACTTTATGCTATTATAGAGACTAAATATACTCCCTAATACCATGTTTGGTGACTACAATGTTACCAAATCCACACAAAAACACAAGGTTGGTGTCAGTGGCGAATGGTTTGATTCAAAGCACATCAAAAATTCACCATTTCCTTCACCTTTACATAGCATAATGTGACACTATCTAACACTTTTGTCACTTGATGTTATTGATGTGACTAGGAATAGACCCCACAAAACACATGCTTTATGTGAACCAACTTGTATAAAGTAGAGAATGTGAATTGTTGTGTGACTATTGATCAACCAGCATATGCCACAGAATTTGTTTTTTGTGTCCCCTTTTGGTAACATTAGTCATCACAAACCATGTATTGGGAGTATTATTTAGTCTCATATAACTAGCCAGTAAAGTCACCAAAAAGTGTAATATATGTGTGACCCATATGAGTGTTTAAAGTAATGAATTGGTATCTCGCTT
>LBNU01004300.1:19252-29906 GCA_014162995.1 Artemisia annua | reverse complement strand
GTATTCTTTTATGTTTTATGAAAGCAGTAAATCTCTGGGTTTTGCGGGATATTCTCTCTTTAAAAAGAATCTTCCTCCACCCTTAGACCTAGATTAGAGTAGTTTTTAACCTAAAGAACACTATTCCCTGTGAGAGAACGATCAATCCCCCGGTACTTGCCACTTCACTATACTACATCGGTCAGGTACACTGCCTGGTGGGGATTACAAGCTTCTCGAGATCCCTCGAGAGGTAAAACGTAGTGCGTGTTGCAATCCACGCGCATCAAGTACCAATTTAGTTAATTAGTTTTCACCTTGTAATTTGTTTTAAAAGTTAATGAAAGTTCTTATGTTTTAAATCTTATTGTTCAAATTTTCAGCTTCATTAAGTTTTTTTTAGCTATTAATCAAGTATAAGCTTCTGATAAGCTCTTATAAGTTCACCTATTAGCTCAAAATATAAAAAGAAGACAAAAGAAATACAAAATCAGTATCAAATTAACCACAGGGTACCTTTGCATTTTGAATGTGGAAAGCTTTGGAAGTTGTCGAAATGGATTGGCAAGATGGACTTTACCAGCTTATTCTTTGAATAAGCTGGAGCTTGTTGCTGATAAAGAGGCCATAGTAAAAGCTAGGACAAGGTGCAAAGTTATATGTCTCAAAAATTTAAATTTCTAGTGTAATTTAGCATAATCTGTTGTTGTGATTATTTGTGCTTAATTGTTGCTTATTTCTGCTTACTATTGCTTATTAAGATAAGTCCTAGTCCATAGATTGAGCTCTAGTTTTAGTTTCATCAAGTTTCTTTGAAAATCACTAGTTTAAGTAGTGTTTAGATTTGTCTGTTTGACTGTGAATTTGTTGGTTTCACTGACTAAAATTGGTTTAAACGTCCTTCTCAGTAGCAATATAGCCTAGAAATGATACATTTTCTAAAACATAAAATGAAATATTCTTGTTGTTATGTGGTATTTGGTTGATCATGCATAGTGTTTAATATGGATTGGAGATGAAATATTCTTGTTGTTATGTGGTATTTGGTTGCTTATATCACTAAATCAACAAGAAAATTGGATTCCTAAACTCATTTGCTAATCTGAATTTGTCCTCAAAGTTGCCTATTTGGCTTTTAACCTCCTCTATGCACAGGTTCACAAGCCTCATTCTTAAGCCTGCATAATCTTCATTAGTTAGAATTAGCTTGTTCAATTTGTTACTTTGTGAAGCCCTTCTGGCCTATCACTTATGCTTGTTCTCATTGTGTCCTATTGTGCTTATCTTAACTGCTTATTTTGGACTTATAAAATGCTTCAACAAAGTCACTACACTGAGTCATCAGTGTAGAGATCCTTTTTCATAAGCTCATATAAATCTCACCTTAGAACTTTAGCCTGTGTAATTTGTGTTTTTATAAAGCTCATGCACCAGTCTCTTTGATTCAGAGCTCATTTTGTATTTTCTAGCTTATTTGATAAGCTAGCTTTAGCTTTTTATTTTTTCCCATTTCTCTGTGTACACTGAATCCTCAGTGTATACAAGCTTTTTCAAAAGTTTCTCATAAGCTCTGTAGTGGCTCCCACACAAAGAGATTTAGCTTTTTGGAAAGCCCTTTGTGTGAATTTGTTAGATCCAGACTCATTTTGGGTTCAAGACCTTTTGCCCCTAGCTTATCTTAGCCTGCAATAAGCCCTTGTGGCCTGTGTGTATCTGAGTGTGATTTGGATTGCTTATTTGCTTATTATAGCTCATTATTGTAATCTTTTGCTTGTTTTAGCTCATTTCTAGTATACATAGATTATTTGTAGCTTATTTTCTAGCTTGTGTGCACTGAGAAGCTTGTTTCAAGCTTATACCTCATTTTCAAAAGCCAAAATCTCACTGTTGGAAACAAAAGCTTGCACATTGCTTCAACAAATTTATTTTTGTAAAATTTACTTATTTTTAGTATTAAAATAGTTTTGTAAAAAGAAAATCACAAAATCATCACTTTTTGATAAAGTGATAGCTTCTATTTAAGCCATTTGGCTTATTTTTCTGCTTTTTCAAAAAGCACTTCCTAATTTTATATTTTTCTTAAGTTCATGTTATCTTATAGTATTTATATAAAAATTTTCAGATTTATCTCTTTTCATTTAATATTTATAATAATTAATTTTAGTTTATTTAGTTTTAATTGAAAAATCAAAAATAAAATCCTTTACTATTCATTTTTAATCTCTGGTACTTTTTTACATTTTTCCTAGCTTTTATAAATCATAAAGTATTTTTATAAAATAGTTTCATAATTTTTACTGTTCATTTGCTATTTTTCTTAATTAATTTATTTTAATTAGCTTTTAATTAGTAATTAAGTAAATAATTAGTAAAATAGTTAAATTATAATTTTTAAACTTTTTATAATTTTTTAGGATTCCTGTAATGGTTAATTAGTTTTATAAAAAATTTCATAATTATCTAAGTGATTTTAGTATTATTAGTAATTTAAATTAGTTTAAATAAGTAATTGAATAGTTTTTAATTAATAATTAATATTAAATAATTAAATAATCAAAAAAAAAATTCTTTTTTATAAAGTTTTATTTTAATATTAAGTTTGTAAAAAAGTCATTTTCACCCCCTCTAGTTTATTTTTGCTTAAATTTCACTTTTCCCAGTACGCGTTTACGTTTGTTTAATTTTAATTACGTTTTAGGTTTATCTGATATCCAGTTGTTGTTAATATTGCTTATCTGTTTTATTTTCATTGATATCTGCTTAGTGTGATTAATCCCAATTATTATCTGGTTACTTTCCCAATCACTAAATTCTTCAAACGTTTCCCAAAATACAATTTCAATCTCGCATGTACATAACGACCCGGGAATACACTGTGCTTGCAACGGATCATAAATTGATCTCTCCCCTCTCAGATTTGACTTGTTGACCACACCTGGTTGACTGGTTAGTTTGGGAGGAGTCAAATTTTGGCGCCGCTGCCGGGGACGTTGTTGCGTGTTTTAAAACGTTTAGCAGTTTAGTGATTTTCAAAACCCCCCTTGTACAAATTTCACTACTTTGTAAATTTTTGTAAAAATCAAAATCAATCAAAAAAAAATCATTAACACTTTTCCTAAAGTGTTAACAACACCAAAAAAACCAAAAACAACAAAACAAATTGTGAAGTTAAATTACTTCGTATTCTTTAAGATTACAACCTATACAGGTGGAAAACGGAAGTTCTGACATTAAATTGTGAACTGAAAAGAGATCCATTCTTCTCTTCAGCCACCATGCGAGTAGTCTTAAAGGAACGATTTCGGTTAACGAATCGATTCCAAAAATATTTCCAAAAGTTTTTTCACACACACCCACAAAAAGCCAAAAACATTTGTTGTTTTCTTGTTAATAAATACATAAAATACACTATCGAGAACTAAGACAAAATACTACCTAACTGGGAGTATGACCATTAATAAGTTCCCAAACTAAAGATTAAAACTTGCCTTTGTATCCTTGTTAATTGGTGTACCTTTTTCAAAGAAGCCATTCATATTGTGATCATTGGTTTAAGTTCTCTGCCGTTTTGCCTCGATCTTGTTTTAATTGTGATTGTTTTTAGTGCATGCGCACTCGTTCCCAAACAAGGCGTAATCGTCGAAAAAGCGTAGTTGAATTATATACTGTAGTCGAAGAGACGAAACCCGTTATCATGCCAGACGACAAGCCCCCACCACCACCCCCTCCCAAGGATGACCCAGAACCCGACCTCCGTATGATGGAGGAGCTGTGTCAACCCACCATGCATGGGAGGGGAGGACCCATTGCACCACTCAATATTGAAGCCACAGATTTTGGACTCAAGCACCACATGATCCAGCAAGTCCAGAATTCGTGCCAGTTCCACGGTTTACCCGGTGACGATGCAAATAAGCATCTCGATAAATTTTTAACCGTCACCTAGAGTATGAAGCAGAATGGTGTCACCGAAGACGGCCTTCGCTTATATCTCTTCCCATATTCTCTCACTCATCATGCTACTGCCTGGTTTGATTGTCTCCCGAAGAATTCGATCCACACTTTTGATGAAATGGTTACCAAGTTTTTAGCAAAATATTTTCCACCATCCATGGTAACAAAATTGAGAAATGATATTAGCAACTTCAGACAGCGTCCCGACAGGTCCTTATTTGAGGCATGGGAACGCTATAAGCTTGCAATCGATCGTTGTCCTAATCACAACATGCTTCTTGTCATCATCATAGATACCTTCTATAATGGTTTGACACTTCGTCATCGTGACACGATCAACGCTGCTGGTGGTGGGACCTTCATGAAAAGGACCCCCGAGGAGTGCTACGATCTTATTGAAAACATGATTGCCCACCACAATTTTTGGGATTCCTCAGCTGAGAGGAATGATTCATGTAAATCTGTCACTCCAGCCTCAAATGAAATGGCTGCTTTCACTTAGAAGCTCAATGATTTGTCCACTACGATTCTACGGATGCACCAAACGAATCAAAATCATCAAGTTAGAGCTGTCAGTCAAAATTGTGAAACATGTGGTGGTCCACATCCATATACTGAGTGCCCAGCCACCGGTGGCTTCGCTCATGAGAACGTATATGCTGCTCAAGGTTCCTACAATGCGGAGGGTAACTCTTACCAACCACAGGGGGGCCGTAATCTCTTAAGCTATCGTTCCAACAATTATCTTGGACCTCCCGGTTTCAATCAATCTCAAAACCAAAATGCTCAAAACCGGAACAAAATTTCAATCAAAGTCAGAACCAAAATCGAATGAACCAAGGTTTCCAAAACCAAGGGAATTTCAATTCCGGTCAAAATCAGGGCTTTCAAAACCAAGCAAATTTTCAAAGAAATCAAGGTCATGGTAATCAGTGTAATTTTCATAATCAGGGTAATAATTTTCATAATCAGGGAAATAATTTTCAGGGTAATAACAACCAACATCAAGGAAATTTTCAAAACAACCGTGCTCAAAATTTTCCTAACCAAAATCAAAACGTTGTTCAACCCCAATCTTCCTCCGATGAGTTGTTGAAACAATTCATGAAATCACAAGAGGAAACAAATCGGTTATTGATCATCCAAATCTCTGAACTTAAGAAGTCTTTAAATGATCGACCCTCGGGCTCAGGAACACTTCCTAGCAACACGGTCGCTAACCCGAGGGGCGATGTTAAGGCGATCACCACCCGAAGTGGAGTTTCATATAATGGACCCACGATTCCTTCTACCTCTTCTTCTCTTCCTCCCAAGGTAGCGGAACGTGAACCTGAGGTTACTACGGACACGGCACTTCCTACTAATAATGGAGGTACCGACGACGTCCACCCTCAAGTTGCCCCGGTCCCGAAACCCAAAACCAAACCTGGAGCTGTTTTTGAACCTCCAGTAGCTCCCGTTGAATAACCCAACCCGAAACCTTCAATTCCTTATCCTTCACGTTTAAACGATCAAAAGTTCCGTGAAAAGGCTAGTCATCAAATGAAAACTCCTTCCAAATTTTTCAAGACTTACATTTTGATATAAGCTTTGCGGATGCTCTTATTCTAATGCCCAAGTTTGCATCAACAATCAAGAACTTGTTAAGCAACAAGGAAAAACTCTTTGAGGTGGCAAAAACACCGTTGAATGAAAACTGCTCTGTAGTTCTATTGAAACAGCTTCCTGAAAAGCTGGGAGATCCTGGGAAATTCCTCATTCCTTGCATTTTCCCGGGGATGGTTGAATGTTTTGCCTTGACCGATCTTGGTGCAAGCATCAACCTGATGCCTCACTCAGTCTGGAAGAAACTCTCTCTTCCTGAATTCACTCCTACCTGCATGACTCTCGAGCTTGCAGATCGTTCCATATCTCGTCCCCTCGGCATCGCTGAGGATGTGTTTGTGAAAGTAGGAAAGTTCCAATTTCCTGCAGATATCGTGATTTTTGATTTCGATGCAGATCCGAGGGTTCCTCCCATTTTAGGGAGGGGATTCTTAAGAACGGGTCGTGCTTTGATCGATGTATTTGATGAAGAAATCACTCTACGTGTTGGTAATGAAGCCATCACGTTCAACCTTGATCAAACTTCGAGGTACTCTTCCAATTATGACTTAGTGGAAATTAACAGAATCGATGTCATCGATGTTGCTTCGGAAGAATATTCTGAAAAAATTCTTGGTTTCACAGATAATTCTCTGAGTGGCAATCCCACTCCCTCCTCTCAACCTATAATCGCTAATTCTTCTCCTTCTCTCACTCCATTTGAGGGAAGTGACTTCATCTTAGAGGAAATAGAGGCCTTTATCAAAAGTGATTTGATTCCCGAGGGAATTGATAACCAAGAGATTGACCCGGAAAGGGATATCCTTCTCCTTGAGAAGCTGTTAAATGAAGATCCCTCTCCTCCTCCTGTTCTTCCATAAAAACTTCATAATGAGGAAATCAAATATGTTGAGAAAACTGATGAATTTCCTGAGGTCGAACTTAAGGACTTACCACCTCATTTCGAATACGCATTTTTGGAGGGTGATGATAAATTACCCATCATAATTGCAAAAGACTTAAGTGATGAGAAAAAGGCTGCTCTTATAAAGGTTTTAAAGACACACAAGCAAGCCATTGCTTGGAAACTCTCCTACATCAAGGGTATTAACCTAGAATTTTGTACACACATGATTTTAATGGAGGATGACTTTAAACCAGCAGTTCAATAACAAAGAAGGGTTAATCCTAAAATTCACGAGGTTATCAAACAAGAAGTTATCAAACTTCTAGATGCCGGATTAATTTACCCTATCTCCGATAGTCCTTGGGTTAGTCCCATTCACTGTGTTCCTAAAAAGGGTGGCATTACTGTTGTCACAAACGAAGAAAATGAGTTAATTCCAACTCGATTGGTTA
This sequence comes from Artemisia annua, assembly GCA_014162995.1. NCBI lineage: Eukaryota > Viridiplantae > Streptophyta > Magnoliopsida > Asterales > Asteraceae > Artemisia > Artemisia annua. The sequence continues at coordinate 23,030 of LBNU01004300.1, read as the reverse complement.
CGGGGTGGCGAGTCTGCATTGACTATCGCAAATTAAATGACGCTACCCGTAAAGACCATTTTCCTCTACCATTCATGGACCAAATGCTCGAGAGATTAACGGGAAACGAGTACTATTGTTTTCTCGATGGTTTCTCGGGTTACTTCCAGATTCCCATTGATCCGCAGGATCAAGAAAAGACCACCTTTATATGCCCATATGGAACTTTTGCCTATAGACATATGCCTTTCGGCTTATGAAACGCTCCTGGCACATTCCAAAGGTGCATGATGGCCATATTCTCCGACATGATTGGTAAAACTATGGAGGTTTTTATGGATGACTTCTCGGTCATTGGGGATTCATTCCAATCATGTCTATCCCATTTATACAACATGCTTAAGCGGTGTGAAGACACCAATCTCAGTCTGAATTGGGAGAAGACATTTTATGGTCAAAGAGGGCATTGTCCTCGGCCATAAGATTTCTAAGAACAGGATTGAGGTTGACAGAGCTAAAGTTGATGTCATTGCCAAGCTGCCTCATCCTACCACTGTCAAAGGTGTCAGGAGTTTCCTTGGTCATGCTGGATTCTATCGTAGATTCATACAAGATTTTTCTAAAATCGCCCGGCCCATGACTCATCTTCTTGAGAAAGATGCTCCTTTCATTTTCTCTCCCGAGTGCATCGAAGCTTTTCAGACTCTGAAGAAAAAGATTACGGAAGCACCCATCTTAGTTGCCCCTAATTGGGACCTGCCTTTTGAACTCATGTGCGATGCAAGTGATTTTGCTATAGGTGCGGTCTTCGGGCAACGAAAAACAAAACACTTTCAGCCTATACATTATGCGAGTAAAACTATGATGGCTCTGACTCATTACACCACAACGGAAAAAGAACTATTAGCCGTGGTGTATGCTTTTGAGAAATTCCGGCCATACTTAATCCTGACAAAATGCATAGTGTATACGGATCACTCGGCTCTGAAATATCTCTTTGCCAAACAAGATGCAAAGCCGAGATTGCTCTAATGGGTTCTCCTCCTGCAAGAATTTGATATCATCATCCGTGATAAAAAAAAAGGAGCTGAGAACCTAGCTGCTGATCATCTGTCCCGATTAGAAAACCCTCACCAAGATGTGTTGGAGAAAAAGGAAATAAATGAAACATTTACTCTCGAGAAACTCAATGCGGTTTCTTTTCGTGGTGATTCTACGACCCCATGGTTTGTCGACTTTGCAAACTATCATGCGGGTAACTTTGTTGTGAAAGGGATGTCGTCCCAACAGAAGAATAAGTTCTTCAAAGATGTTAAACATTACTTCTGGGACTACCCCTATATGTTCAAAATCTGTGCGGATCAAGTCATCCGGCGGTGTGTATATGGTCAGGAAGCCATTGATATTCTCAAGGCTTGCCATGCTGGACCTACTGGGGGACATCATAGTCCCAACTACACCGCCAAAAAGGTGTTTGACTCCGGATTCTATTGGCCAACGATTTACAAGGATGCCCAGGATTTAGTCAAAGCTTGTGACGCTTGTCANAGAAGAATAAGTTCTTCAAAGATGTTAAACATTACTTCTGGGACTACCCCTATATGTTCAAAATCTGTGCGGATCAAGTCATCCGGCGGTGTGTATATGGTCAGGAAGCCATTGATATTCTCAAGGCTTGCCATGCTGGACCTACTGGGGGACATCATAGTCCCAACTACACCGCCAAAAAGGTGTTTGACTCCGGATTCTATTGGCCAACGATTTACAAGGATGCCCAGGATTTAGTCAAAGCTTGTGACGCTTGTCAGCGTCACGGGAATAATTCACAAAAGAATGAAATGCCTCAAAATGCAATTCAAGTTTGTGAAATCTTTGACGTAAGGGCATTGACTTTATGGGGTCGTTTGTATCATCTCGAGTAAACAAATACATTCTCGTGGCTGTTGACTATTTGTCAAAATGGGTTGAAGCGAAAGCATTACCCACCAATGATGCCCGAGTTGTTGTAAAGTTTTTGAAATCTCTTTTTGCTCGCTTTGGAACTCCACGTGCTATAATCAGTGATCGTGGTACGCATTTCTGCAATGACAAATTTGACAAAGTCATGCAAAAGTACGGTGTAACTCACCGTCTTTCTACTGCGTATCACCCCCAAACAAGTGGGCAAGTGGAAGTTTCCAACCGTGGTATTAAAAGGATTCTTGAAAGGATCGTAGGTGAAAACCGTGCATCCTGGTCGGATAAACTGGATGACGCACTTTGGGCCTTCCGTACAGCATATAAAACACCCATCGGGTGTACTCCTTACAAGCTTGTGTACGGAAAGGCATGTCATTTACCGATTGAGCTTGGGCACAAAGCCTACTAGGCCTTGAAACATGCTAACTTCGACCTTCTGACAGTGGGTGATCACCATAAAGTTCAGCTGAATGAATTAAATGAACTTCGTGATCAGGCCTACGAGAACTCTTTGATCTACAAATAAAAGACAAAGAAGATCCATGACTCAAAAATAAAGAACCGCGTTTTCAACGTTGGTGACCGAGTCCTTCTTTTCAATTCTAGATTGAAGATCTTCTCGGGGAAGCTTAAAACCCGTTGTACTGGCCCATTCATTGTTGCTAAAGTCTTTCCATATGGTACCGTCGAATTATCTCAACCCGATGGTCCCAACTTTAAAGTGAATTGTCACAGGTTGAAGCATTACTTCGGAGGGGACATACCACCCATGGTTGTCCCGGATCTCAAAACTTTCCCCATGAACCAATCAATGCGGGGATCGAGTCAAGCTAGTGCCTCGGTGAACAAAAACATTAGCATCACATGGGTTTTCACCCATGTCTCTGTCTTCTTCCTCTTTTCTAATAAGTGACGAGAAGGGGGCAACCTCTTTTCTAATAAGGTATTTTTCCCAAAGCATGAAGGCTCTCGTGCTCGTGTTTTGTCCTTACACCACTCGAGTCTCATTCTTCGTTGTTCTGATATCCTTAATCTTATTAACTAACGTTATCTTTTGGCATAATTAATAAACGGCCTTAGATACAACGTAGGATGACCTTCACCTTTGAAACATTGAGGACAATGTTTAACTTTAGTCTGGGGGGGGGGTATCTTCGATTTGATTTGTCTTGCACTTTTCATGTGCCGTTTACTCATGCAACCCCGTTTTTTCTCGAAAAACCCAAAAAAATGAAAAAAAATCATCAAAAAAAGATACAAAAAAAGATACAAAAAAAGTGAAAAAAAAATTGAAAATTTTTGCAAAAATATAATAAGTTTTGACACTTTGTTTGACTTTCCGCTGGGTAGAGTAGGAATAGAATTTTGACTTGACCGGGCATTTTGAGCCCTAGCTTGTTCCCTTAACTCTTGGCCAAGCATCAAAAAAGTAGTGACCATCCGAGTATTAGAAACATTGACTATCGCGCTAGCGATCTATGTGTAGCTTGGTGACCATCCGTTATGCAAATAACGCGCTAGCGATCCAAGAAGTGCACTAGTGACCATCCGATAGTTGAAGCATCGAAGACTCGCACCAGCGATCTACTGAGATAGAGTTTATCCTGAAGTTAGATGTTAAACGTGGAGTAGTTGGTTCTCTTTAGAGCTCATCGAAGGTACGTGTGGCTTTTTGCTCCCACAAAATTGTCTCACCCCATATATGTATAAAAATAATTAAAGACATTATGTTCTGACGAAACTTAGTTCTTTATCTTCTCAAGAGAATCCTTGTTTTAAAAATCGGGTACACATCAAGGTCGCGTAATAAAGTTGAATCATGTTAAGTTGTAGTTCTAGA
>LBNU01004300.1:4594-17907 GCA_014162995.1 Artemisia annua | reverse complement strand
TTAAATTGATATAATATTAGTAAAATATTTTCTTTTTAGATTTTAATTTTCTTTAAGATTAAAAGTTTTAAAATTTTCATTTTACACCCCTGTAGTTTAGAAATTGTCATTTTTAGTCCCTGTAGTTTGCTTAATTACATTTTGTGTTACATATTTGTCATATCTGTTATTGTGCATTTTCATTTTCCAATTCCAAGCAATTAGTAGTGTAAAAATCAATCCAATTCTTATTCTGGTTACCATTCAAATTCACTCTTCCCATAACGTTTCCAAAACACAATTTCAATCTCGCTGGGATATAACGACCCGGGAATACACTGTGCTTACACTGGATCATTAATTGATCACTCTCTCCCTTATTTGACTTAGTTGACCACACCTGGTTGACTGGTTAGTTTGGGAGGAGTCAATGAACCCCGGTGAAAACATCACAGATTACTATGTCAGATTCCACAAGCTTGTGAATGACATGAAAATGATCAGAATGACAATGCCTAACATCCAACTCAACTCGAAGTTTGTTAACAACATGTCACCAGAATGGGATCGGTTTGTCACAGCTGTGAAGCTAAACAAAGGACTCAGAAACACCAACTATGAACAGCTCTATGCTTACTTGCAACAACATGAGAAGCATGCGATGTATGATCGTCAATTGAGAGAAAAATTCAATCCTTCAACCACAAATGATCCTCTTGCTCTCATCTCCAGTGTTCAGGGGCTCAACCAATCTCCACTTGATTCAATCAGTCACCCTCCTACACAAGCAACATCGAATCAATCTTCCCTTGGCCAATCATCCATGCAATCACCAACTGTCAAGAATACTCAACCAGACTCAGGGAACTCTCACATTGACAAGAGGATTGATAATCTCTCCAACCAAGTCTCACTGCTGGTTCAACATTTAAGAACTACACTTCCTCAAACCAACAACCAACTCAGAACGTCATCTAACCCACATAATCTTGCTGTTGTGGAAGATGGGCGTGTTGTGGTTCAAGGAAGGCAAAATGTCAACCAAAGGAATGGAGTCCGGGGTTATTCTCAGAATAGAATGGGGAATGCCAATCAGGGACAGGGAGGACAACCCAAATGTTATAACTGTGGTGGGTTAGGTCACATTGCAAGTTATTGCACTCAACCAAAACGTCCTTAGAACTCTGATTACTTCAAGGATAAGATGTTACTGATGCAAGCACAAGAGAATGGAGTACTATTGGATGAGGAGCAGCTGTTGTTTCTTGCGGGAGATGAAGGGAACACATTTGATGCCGATGTGGATGATCAACCAGTTCAGGACTTAGCTCTCAACAATCCAAACATCTTCCAGGCCGAAGATTGTGATGCTTTTGATTCTGTTGTTGATGATGAACTCACTGCACAAACCATCTTCATGGCAAATCTATCATCTGCAGTCACATCACCGCAACAATCTGGTTCCCCCAACTCATCCATCATATCTGAGGTACTAAAGTTGTATGACACATATGAAAAGTGTGATGAACCGAAGATTCACAATGAATTACATCAAACTAATGTTGTCACGCCAGGTGATGTTGAATTGGAAAGCAGTAATGTTACCCCAATACAACATCATGTGAATCACAACAAAGAATCTGATGTATTTTGTGAAGCATCTTCCATTGATTATGATGATAATATGATGCATGAACAAAGGATTCATAACAAAGTAAAACAAACAAACGATGTGGAATCAAATATTGCTGATATGGGTAATAGCAATGTTATCCCATATAAACAGTATCTAAGACACGATGTCGAGTCTGTTGTACCAAGTGATGAATCCTCTGTTGATAAAAATGTGTGTGAATTGGATGAATACACTACTGTTTTGCCTGATGATACCTTGACTACTAGGATTAATATTCTTAAAGATCATGTGAATATCTATCAACAACGTGCAAGATTTGAGCTAACCGAACGTGAGCAGAAAATGGATTGGCAAATGTGTACATATATAACCGAAAGAAACTTAAAGGAAGAAGCTTTAAGAATGGAGATAAAATCTTTACAAAATCAAATTGATCAAACTGTTAAACAAAAACAGGAGATTCAGGAAAGTGTAACCGCACTAAAACTTGATTTTCAAAGTAAAGAAACCAAGCTCTTAAATGACTTTTCCAATCTTAAGGCATTAAAGAACAAGCTTGAAAATAAGTTGTACACACAAGGCCAAACCATTCAAACGGCTCAAATGATGTATAAACACATTAAGTTGCGAGATGAACATAGCAATAAGGAATTAGGAGTGCCCAAAACTAATTTCCTTAGGAGCATTAGTGCCACTCAACCTGCCTTATATGATGCTAATGTGATGCTTAAGCCCAATCATGCCCCCCTGAGGTGCCTAATACTGAGGAGATTGATGAGGCAGAATCAGTCAATAGAGAAATATTAGAGAATAAAATGAAGGATCCCAAGTGCATTAAAAAAACGTGTCAACATCAAACCTCATAATTACTATGAACATAATCGATTGACCGTTTTTGTACCCCAAACTAAGTTAACACCAGAACAGATATTTTGGCCATTAGACGTTGAGAAAATGAAAGCTGAAAAACTTAAGGCCATAACTCCTCAAAGATTTGCTACCCCAACGGTGTATCCTCCCAATACACCGATGCACCTAGTTCAGTTAGCTCTTCCCACACAATGTAAAACTCTTATTAGCATCTATGTTCTTTGTCAAATATTCGCAGATTTTGATAAAACATGTAAAAAGAGAATTACACCAACGGGAATTACTGAGGGTGATAGGGGTTTTGAATTAACAAAAGAGTGTTACTTAACTGAAGTCATTCCATTTTTCGAAAATAGAAGTTGATAATCTTAATATGCAATTAAAATATCAACATTTAGAAGAAAGGATTAAAATTACAAATTCCAAGACATCCTCGGATGCTCCTCAATTTGATGCATATTTTGATTTAGCCAAACGGGATGAAAAAATTCAAGCTCACACTAACACGATTCGAAAATTGAGGGCTCAAATTGCCGAACTGAAGTCTAAAAAGAGTGATGTGATTGAATCCCAAAAACCGCCGTCGACAGATTCTCAGAATTTTCAAATTCAAAACTGTAGGATATTCATAATCTTAACATATATGGTTCTTGTGTTTAATGGATTGAATTAAGAAGAAAGAAAGAATAGAAAGAAGTTGGGAGGATTCCTAGAGAGAGAAAGAGATGAGAGAAAAAGAGAGATGTTAGATTAATGAAATGGAAGCTACAACCCTTCCCACTCAAGGGAAGGGGTATTTATACTTACACTAATACGCCCCTACACGGGCTATGGAGTGAGCTGACAGTGGGTAAGACCCGACCCAACTCCACAAATATTACTTAAACTAACTACCTACTAGCTAAATAATAATATAACTACGAGCTACGTCATGCTAATCTATACTCGGGGTGACCGAGTCTTCTATATGAAAAATGTATTCCTAACAATCTCCCCCTAAGGGAGGTCACCCCGGAAATTAAACATTGAATTCTAGCATCTAAAACTTTGTCGATATCTTTATAGCTCGTAGTCTTTGATTCTTCATTATCATGAACTTTGTGCTTTCAGCAGTGGACTCTAGATGACTTGTTTAATGTGTTGGATGATCTTTGGCGTTACTTCGAGTTTATCATCCAAATAATTATCTTTAAGTCATCTTTAAGTAGTAACGTCTCCATGTGATTTCAACATCTTTGTATTGGCATGCTCACACTTTTCAGGATCATGATCTTTCTGCATCAGAGTTGTTGAAGCATAGTTGAAGCCCTTTCAATGATCATGATTATTTTGAATTTGAAGATGAAGTGTGAACATGAGGTGATGGATCAACATCTTTTCTGCAATCAGCAACCATCGCCAACTTTTTTGTCTCTGGTGGGTGTACGCCTTTCCAACATGCTCGTACATCTTTGTTGAGTGCATCTCCATGGTTGTATAGGTCTGAATACTCCTTTTAGATGTTGGTATGAGCATGTAGAACTAGAGTGATGGTGGTGAAAGTGGTAAGGTTGGTATGTTGAGCTGCATGAAAATTGGTTAGTAATAAACATACAAGCACTTACAGGTTCGGACTTCGAGATTGTCAACAACATAGTGTGAAGAGTTTCTCTAATCCTTACCAAGGCTGTTCCTAATCGGACACCCCTTAAAGGGCTTTCACTGACATACCGAAGTACATCAACGATTAGGTGAGTCACTGGAGATCACCCCACGACTGCAGACCATTTTGGAACACCACCGCGAACACTAAGCGTAATCCACATGAGATTAACGAAGTAACCTGCAGTCAGGGCTGTTTGATGTTGACCCTGGTAAGAATTTCCACTCAATCACTGGGAAATACATATGTATATTCCCTCATAAGTGTTCTTGGCAGATTGCTAAGATCTGCGAAGGACTCAAAATATTACAGCTGGTGTCCTTAATGTTGAATAGCCAGTGTAGAAGGATTAAGTGTTCCTATGAGATCTTTTGATGCATCTCGTGGCTCTAGACTCGATAAGTGCAATTTGGTTATCCTATGCGGAGACTAGGGAGAGGTCTCCTGCTTCAATATCAACCATCTCTAAGAGATGAGTCGATAGATTACACCGGTTCCCCGTGAGAATGACACAAGCTCTTTTAAGAGAACTTGAGTGGCTAGAAGGTTTAGTGCAGTGCGTCACTGGGTCCATGACGTCTTGTCTTCAATACCGGTGTTACCTTTGTAACAACCAGTAGCATATGAGTTGAACCCGGTTTCTGCCCTATGGTTGAATAATGGGAGGGCTATTTCTTTTCACCCTTTCTCATTTCATTTCTTTTTAATTCTTCAACCCCCTTCTTTCCCTTTTTCTCATTTATCTCCTTTTTTCATAATCATACCTAAGGACTTTCTAATACCATCTATTGGGTATTGTCCTTGGGTAGATCCCTCCGGCTCTGGCGGATCATAGATGGTTTTCATAACCTTAGCCACCTTATAACTTCATGACTATCCTATGTTGCCAATTAACCAAATAATTGAAAATTCTCTCAAAGTGTTTAAGATTAAGAATCACATTTTTGCTAACACTTTGAGAGTTTTATGATTTTCAAATGCTCCCCCTTAACATGTGCTCATAGGTTTTAGATAGAAATTTGTACATGTCGGGGTGAGTTGCACTTTTTGAATTGATCCACTCTTAATAGACATATACCCTAGGGACACGTTTACATTGCTTAGTTAAAGGGATCCATTATCAGCTTTTAGGTGATAACTAGCCCTAATAACTAACTTGAAGTTGTTAACGTTCCTTAATAAGGAAGTTAGACCCGTCAAAGTATACATCTAAGAAGAGTTTCTCGAAACGGTACCTTCTACTTGGATAAATCCTTTCGAATACAAACAGTTGTGTTTCATCAATTCATGAGTCAAATCTGAGTCACGCTCACATGAGATGCCAATTTTTTATTTTTTTTTTCACCACTAGCCATTTTGCTCCCCCTCAATATGCGTATTGGTATACCAAAGAGTTTAGCACATATGGAGAGCTTAACATTTACGTCCAAAAACATCACATTTTTAAATCAGATTTCATATTTAAATCACATTCTCTCCCCGGATCAAAAAATTTCAAATCATTTGAGATTTTGTGATCCCAATTTGATTTAAATGAGTTTAGGAATATGCGAGAAAATGTGGTCAGATATTAACATGTAATGATTATGAGACGGACTAATCACTGCTGCTGGTGCACAAAGTTTAGAAACGTGCAGAAATTTTGAGTAAATACACTCCCCCTCAATTAATGACCCGTTTTCTATTTAAAGAGCTGTACCCATTACATTGAGCGGCAAGTATTTGTGAAAAATTTAAGACCAATAGCCACCTTGTAAACCACAAAAACTCTCTTAAAGAATCACATATGAGAGAGATTTTGGGATGAAAGAAGGCTTCTCTTCCTTTTCAAGAAATGATGCACTGAAACGTACATTATTTCGAAGAAACACAGATATAAAGTAATCCGTGCCCGGATGAACTTCATCTGTTGTTAGGAAAAACTGTCTTAATGGTGATGTGTTTTTCTCATTTTGAAAACCGGGTTGCTATCTGAAGTAATAGCAAACCATAATTTTATGAGCGGGTTACAGTCAGAAATACCTACAAGCCATTTAGGCATGTTTTGAAAACATTTTGAACTTCTGTTCGAACTTCATTTAAAGACCCGTGTCATTATTGAATGACATTTCTAGGACCGTAAATGTTATCGATGCCAGAAGACATGCCTTAAAAAACTATTTTTGTTATTTTTTATTTTTCTAACTTTTAAGGTTTTTGAAGATTTTATAATTTTCTATTTACAATTTTGTTGAAAAGAAAAAATATGTACAAAATGGAGTGCACGCTTGGTTTTAAAGAATGATCTAGCGATACACTTTCCTTACATTGAATTCCAACGAGGATTGAAAACCGGTGTTTCATTTTGACATAAGACTTGTGGAATCTATGGAGATTTAAAACTCTTTTTTCGTTGAAAAGTTGATTGAGAATCCCGGTGTTTCTCTCGGAGTTTTAAAATCTGAAGAAGAAGAAGATTTCCTTCTAAAGTTGAACCACATGGGTACTTTTAGAAGATTTGTTTTTGTGTTAAATGGAAATCTTCCGGCATTTGAGATTACGAAAGCAAAGTCATTCTTAGAATACATCAAAAGCATTTCAGATTTTGAAAATTTGACAGAATTTGAACAACTTTGCTTTGGTCTCCTCACTTGCTTTACCGGAGTAAAGCGACAGTGCGAAAATTTTGAAAAGCTTGTTTCTCAACATTTGAATCCTGTTTCAAGTTTGGCCTTCTGACACATTTAGCCCCTTTGACCTCTCTCATCCTTCTCATGAAAATATTTACTTGATTTTACATATTACAAAATGCCCATGAGAGATTGGTGTATCAGAAATCAAACTAAGATGTGCAACTACATGAGCAATACGGTTGAACATTTTTCTCCTCCTCAAAACATGTTTCATACTAAACATTTAGGCAATAGTTGAACTTTTGACGAAACATATCTTGACTTCAAATACGATGACATGTACTTGCTCACAAAAAATGCATCATGCACAAAAAAACATACAGGAGAATCAAAAACTCATTCTAAATCTTCCTAAGTGCACAGAATTCTCAAATTAACACACAAGATCACAGATTAATTCATTCTCTCACTCGAGATTTTCTTATTATTATCATGGTTTTGGGTCATGTTTTGAGACTTTACATGCATGCTAGTATCATGATGCATGAATATCGTACAAGCAAACACCTAGTAGTAGCAGCAGCGACATTGACATCTTAGACCCTAAGTCACTTGAATTCAAACCTATGTTGTTTCTAATCGAGCAAACACCCGATCAAGAATTTCTTTAGTGTTCACTAAGGCTATATGAACTAATTAATTAGACTAAAACACATCAAAGGGAAATGCTTCAATCGATAGTTACATAAACCCTAGTATCTGATTATGCCTTTTTGATTGTAGAAGTCTGTAGTCAACATCTCTTAAACTTTCACCACCAAAGCTTTCGAGGCTCACGAATTATCATCTGAGCTTGTGGTTGCCATGATGTAATCTTAAATGGGATTTTACAACTCTGGTGACTTAAACCGAGAGATCGATTCTTACACGGGATTTTACTAAAGTCAACAAAAGAAACCGAAAGATGCAATATGTGAGTTAGACTTGAGTGAGATCTTGGATAAGTCACAATTAGCACTAAGTGTCAAGTTGTGACAAGTCAAGTTACAATAGATCCGATCATAATAAGTCAAGTCGTAAAGATTAACTCACAACGTCAAATTACAATCAGACTAATCGAAACGACTTAAGTCACAACAATTCACCAAATGCAAGTAGTTAACAAATCACTAGAATCTCACAACTAAGTTAATCGCTAGATGATGCGCGGGATTGCGACCACGCACTAGGGTTTTACCTCTCAAGGGATCTTGAGAAGCTTGCTATCCCCACCAGGCAGTGTACCTGACCGATGTAGTATAGTGTAGTGGGCGGAATTAGTAAAAATCTCGGGTTTGAAAGAGTGGGCGGAATTAGTTGCTAGTCAACTAACCCAAATTACTACTAATGCAAATAAAATAAAATAACGAAAAAGTAAATGGTTGTGCAACCTAATATGGAGAGAAGTGTGTTTACTTATTTCCTTACTCCCTAACTATCTTTTACCGATTGATTAGTGTGTATTAATTGCGTGGATGACGGATTGTATTCCTTAATACCATTCGTAGGGGTGTGTACGGACTTCCCCTAACTCTATGAGATCCTACTTCACTCCTATGTCGAGCCGGCTAAAAAGCTCCTAACATGGGATCACTGGAATTCACTCATGCATTGAATACAATCAAAATAATTTTAGTACACCTTGGTTCATGTTTCTTAAGACGTTCAAGCATGTTACCAACCGGAAGTCTGCCAGTTTTCTTAAGCCTAACATCGATAATCACCCATCCAATACAATTAATAACACACCATTCAATCAATAATCAATAGTTAGGTTTCATTAGATCTAAGCAAACACAAAGAAAATCTAGCCTAGCATGTTAAACAAAAGACAAGAACAAGATAGAATCAAACAACACATAGACATGATGAATGATTAATTGATTACTTATCTTCAATGTAAAATGAGAGATCCAAGGGTATAAAACCCTTAAAAAAGCTGCAAAAAGTCTAGGGTTTCTCTCTAAAAAGTTCCACACTCTTTGATGATCAAATCAATGATCAAAGATGATAAAGTAATGAAATAAGCCTTCTAATCTACTGGAAAAACACCTACCCAAACCCTAAAATCGGACCTAGGGTTGGGGGCCTTGAAAATAATGAAGTTATGAGGCTGTATTTATAGGCAATTTGCTGTCCGAGGGGTTCTGACGGCGTCAGCTCGTATAACGTGATGGCCATCAGGTATAAGCTTGACGCCGTCACCAGGCCGTCACGTTATAAATCGTTCTGGCCTATCAAGGCTTGACGGCGTCACGTTATAGCCTTGACGCCGTCACGGGTACTATTTATCAGACTTTAGCACTTTGTCGAATTCTTCACTTTAATGCTCCAAAAACATCCCAAAATGCTTCCTTTTCTAGAATTTCTCTCCAAAGTACCTAAAATGACAAAAGGAACGATTTAGGGAAATAATTGATCAAATAAATACGATTTAGGGCTTAAATGACCCCCTAAAAGTGGTACACTTTTTGTCTCATCAAATATCCCTACACTTGGGATTTGCTTGTCCTCAAGCAAATGAGCTTTTCCACCAATATAAATATGAGCTAGGGGTCATTTAACACTAATATAAAAGTAATTACAAGAAATAGTCATTCCACTCTAGTCATAACAAGCACGGAAATCATACACTAGCACCTCACAAATAGTGTTTGGATACCATAGGCTTGGGAAAGGATCACGCCTCCACCACTTTGGCTTAAGCACCTAGGATAAACTATCAAAGAGATCTTTACAAAGGGTTATATCGTTAGGTGTAGGGATAAGGAAAACACGGTTTGTTGGATAAAGGGTATTTTTAGTGGTGGCAAGTCAATCGTCTTGGTCAATTACATGTAGAATAAGGCGTTGCTAAGCCAAGACTCGACTCAACTTAAACTAATCAAGAACTAACAAATAAAACAAAACAAAACATAAATAAAAGATAGAGGCGGATGGTAGTCAGTATGCTTTTTTCATTTTTCTTTTTCTCATTTTTTTTTCGTTTTTCTTGGTTTTCTATTTTTTTCTCTTTTTTTTTTTTTTTTTTTTTTTTTTTTTTTTTTTTATTATTTTTTTACATACACTTTTGCCCTACCATCCATAACAATACATCAAAGGGAGCTCGTTTCCTCCCTACACTTGAGCTTTTACATGAATCAAAATAAAGACTTGAATTAAGATGATCGAAACGTTTGGAGTACTTTAAAACATTAACACATCTATGGGGTTAATAAATGATGTTCTTCCCCATTACTCCATCAAACTAGTACTTTACCCATGAGTCCCAATCGTCCCAAAACAATATGTACAAGATATGACTCGACTTAGCAACCATGTAATCAATTAGACAATTAACTAAGGGTTTAAACAAATGTTGTAACAATAATGCACTAAGATGAGTGCATACAAGGTAGGCTAAGGCGATTTGGGTGTACATTTAAGTGGGGTGTAACAAATTCTTCCTTTAAGTAAAATGCTTAAAGTTAGAAACGAAAAGGATAGGCTCGGAGGGGTGTACTAGGGGTATCGTGTACTAAAAATGAGTACCACGCAAGGGTGTAGAGAATTACTTGACCAATTAAGTCAAAGTAATTATAACAAAAACACAGGTGTAAAACAATGGGTTAATCCTAATGCCTCTTATCATGTAGTAAATCTAACTACACGAATGTAGTCTCACTTGTGGATTCGGGATGGTCCTAACGTAAGTTCTAGAATCTAAGTGCTACCGATACACACATCATAGCATTAAAGATGAATGCTTTTCCTACCAATTCTAGGGGCGAACCTCACATATTTGGGGTGGAAAATTTTTTAGTGGTACGGTTTTGTGCTAGTCATATAACTCCTATCCATGAGACGCTCATTAAGACCAAAGTTTCACTCCTAAATGTTGCAAAAAATTTTAAATTTGGCACTAAAATTGCCCTAACAGGTATTTATCTCAGTTTTATTACACATCTACCTTTGAACAAACAAAAATCAAGCGTAATTGCATTCTCTAAGGTATCGTAATTTACCCCCCCCCCCCCACACTTAAGATGAACATTGTCCCCAATGTTCAAATAACAAGATGTAAAGGTAAATAAGGTACAAGAATGAAATCAAATACTCCCCTGATTTGCTCGGTAGATAAAGGGGTAACATGGTTAGATCTTCTTCCAAAAAAATGAACACTCAAAGCTTTCCTTCGAAATATAAATCATCTTCTTGTCCAAAATAACCTGTTAAACCTGAGAAAAAAAACACGAAAACCTGCATAACATCGGCGGGATATATCTGTATAAGGATATAATGCTTGTGGAATGAATATTTTGCAGATTCCTGGAGTTTATAAGTTAGAGATTATATAAAGCACTTTATGATTCCGAAGAAAAACAAAACTTTTAAAAAAAATTCCAGAAAACTGTACTTGACGGCGTCAGCCTGGAGCTTGACGCCGTCAGAAGTGATCTGACAGATTTCTCATGTTAAGTTTCCGGAAAATTTCTGGAAAAACTCAATTCTTACTTCCTGGAAATCCTGCAAAATATCATTATGACTCGATACAAGCATTTGACTCAAACAATTACTAATATGTATGCTAATTTAATATCGTTATGATTCATGTTCGTTTGTTCTTATAAACCGATTTAGATTTCCCTTACACTTATCTTTTGCAAAATACCTTTATATGTAGTTAAGACGAAGTTAAAAACAAAATAAAGCATTTTCATAATTTTGAAACATGAATCAATAACGATAAAAATTAAAACATACATACGGAAGTAAATAAAATCAAACAAACAAATAAATAAACACACAAATTAAATAAAGCTTGGGTTGCCTCTCAAGAAGCGCTTTTCTTTATTAACGAGTCTTGTGGCTAGACTCAAGGTCACTCTACGTTTCCCCATTTTGTTTCTCAATTGCCCGTCTAATCATTCTAACAATCTCCATATCAACTTTGTATCTAGGTCCGAGGTTCAAGCAATCTTTATAATAAAGGCTTCTCTTATTCCAAACATAGTCCATGCCTTTCTCCTTATCCTCATCATTGATGTCCTCAATTGCACCAATGTTGTCCTTATCTAGTCGAGGCACAAAACGAAATTCCTTTGCCTTATGAGGCATCCTATAAGTGATTCTATCAATGTTATTAGAAAACCGAACCGTGCCTTCTAAACGATCATACTCCAAATTGGACACCTCAACAAATGGTTTACCTAACACAACGTGAGATAAGCGACAATCAACAACACTTGCCAAATCATCAAGGACCATGAAGTCGGTGACTGATGAGACGAAAAATGTTACGTTTTTAGGGGTCG
The DNA here is from genome assembly GCA_014162995.1 of Artemisia annua. NCBI lineage: Eukaryota > Viridiplantae > Streptophyta > Magnoliopsida > Asterales > Asteraceae > Artemisia > Artemisia annua. Next base: position 5,835 of record LBNU01004300.1, on the reverse strand, counting down.
GTTTGAGTCCTAATTCGTATGTTTTTTGTTTGGATTTCACCCAAAGTCGTTTCTTTTCTCATTTTAGGTACTTTTGAAGGGAAAATCACAAAAGAAGCATTTTCGGGCATTTTCGGAGTGAATAAGTGCCGAAAACAACAAAAACTCAAAAGACCTTGGGAAGATTTACAAAACGGTGACGCGTCACACTCTACAACTTGATGAATGCTCTCTCAATGAGACCCTATCAAGCGTGACGCCGTCAGGAACAAGTGATTTAATGTCCGACCATAATAAGCTGTGGAAAACACCAATGAATATTTCAAAGTGACGGGCTTACTTAGAGGTTACGTATGCTGCAAATTGGTGGAACGCCGTCAACCAAACCGTCAGATCTGGAACCAGCAATTAATGACCACGTCAAAAGCTCAAGGCCGGGAATAGAAAACCGTAATCGCCAGACTGACGACGTCACCATATTGGGCGTTGACGCCGTACATCCCGCCGTTATTTCATAGTATATATAGACACGATTTTTTATTTACTTTATTAATTAACCTTTTGGAGAACTAGCAGCTCGAATTTTTTTGGTGCTGAAGAACTTTAGGGTAAAACCCTTAGTTCGTGTATTAGTGACCTTTAGAGGGCTATCCTATAACCCCATCTAAAACTTTGCCATGCTTTAATACCTCATGATAAGTAACGTATTAATCATACAACCCATACTGTCTACTGTGGTCTTGTGTGATTTCATTGACTTGACTCTGTCTCTTCTTTAAACTATGCTCTCGGTAATCCTTACTTGTGTGGCTGTTAGATCTAATAAAGACGAAAATCCTATAACTATTGAATATATCATGTGATGTGTATGCTTGTGATATCGTATGTTGATAATGTTTCTGCGTGAACGTGTAGACTTAAAGAAGTGCACAAAACGCTACGAACGTAATCTCATATCGGTAACAAGCACACCCTACAACAAGCGGAGCTGAAGCGAAGCCTGAAGCGCCACTGGTCCAGGTACAAAAATATGGAACGTGCTCTTTAGAACGAGAGACAAACGGAAAGAATCTTATCCCATCGTGCAGTTGACTACAATATTATAGGTGAAAAGGTGAGTGTATAAATGTGATCTTCGATGCAAATAAGATTGCTTATCGGTGAATGCTATACATCCCGATTAAAGGAATCGACCTCTCTTGTATGTGCAAGTTCATCGGTTTATAAGGTCCCGGCCCGTACAGATTCAGAGTTGAAGGATA
>LBNU01004299.1:0-15552 GCA_014162995.1 Artemisia annua | reverse complement strand
CAAAAAAAGGACAGAAGGAGGGAGACCGGTAACCATAGAATGCTCGTCCGTTCTTGAAAGGATCGCCTTACGAGATCCAGCATTATCATACGTGCCTTTCTGCTCAGACCGCTGCCCCCACAGGCTCTAACATTTACCCAGCACGCCATGTGCTTCTCTCTCTTCATGACCGTCCTGCTACAGTAATTCCAGAAATGTATATAACCAACGGTAACGTCGTCGACCGACCCGACTCTCGCGTAAAACTAAGCTTCGCACACATCCGCCCAACTAACAAGCCTGGGGGGACTATACCCCTCCCCCCGCACTTATCAGCATCCGAGTCGGTCTTTCGCAACATATTCTTCACGACAAAGCCACCATTGTAGTTCAGTACGTTTTTCAAAGGATGAAAATATACCCCTACCTCAAGCAACACTTCCTGATCAAAGAGTGCGTGCAAGGAAGCTCTACCATTCAGCTCTTGGAAGTACCAGGTTAGGGTCTGGAATGCAAGAGGAACATTCTGGAGCTTCTGCAATGCGACCAGCGAATGTGGAAGCCGTGGCTCAATCGTATACGAAACAGCATGGACATGGAGACGGCGAAAGGGACTGTTGTGACCTTTATGGAGATCGGTTCGAACATTATATGTCAACCTGTTCAAACACCATCTGGTATCTATTATCCTCATTCGCCAAGAACTGGATCTACCGATCATGGGAGTCGACTCCCACCACTCAGACTACCCACTTGTCTGCCTCCCTCGATATACCTTCTGTGTACAAACCATCGAGTTCACCTAAGCCAGCTCTGAGCAACATCAATACACCGATCTCACTCTACAATGACCACGTCTCCCTTTACTACACTCTTGACCTACAGTCACCTACATCACCCCCTCCCATCACTCTTGCCACTCGCGCACACCTCACCCCTCATCCTTCACGTCCCAACTTAGACGGCTTACCACGGTCTTCGCCCACCCGCGCCAAGCTCCCGCGGCATCACCACCCCCACCCACCCACCCTATCGCTCACATCACACACATGCCTCTCACTACTTCACAGCTGCCACTCCGCAAGAGGCCGCAAGATCACTTAGAGCAGGAGAAAGTTTCTAGAGGATGGAACAATCTCACTTCATCACGACTACGTAACCTGCCTCTTCTCATCCTCACACTAGACGGACGCGCTCACATTATACTCCACGTCACTCTACCACAGACACACAGTGCATCGCCTCTCTCATCCCGCCTGACACAACCACGCCACACTACCACCGCAACGACACCGCCCCCCCATACACCCGCTCACGCCCCGCACGCACACTGCTCACGCCTACAGGGCTCTACGCTTACCTCACACAAACACAAAGAACTCCGATGAGTCTTACCTCTCCGAAGGGTTACCCTGGCTTGTGTTTTAGTCTCAACATTACACGCCCCCTTAAGCATGTCTGAGACTTCAGCTAGATCACTTTGAAATACTTTGGCAAGTATGTTGAACGTTACTCTACAGTGTAGCTTGATCAGCTGTCACTGGTTTCTTCTGGGAAGCGCTTAAGATGATACGCAGTCCTTTTAGAGCCCTCCCAAAGAATAATTTGTCGCTTTAGATTCTCGTGCATTGTCCTTGTAAATCCTGTCTTGCGACTTGTTCGGCGCCTTGACGCCGCATTAGCGTTAAGCACAAGTTTTCCCCCAGCTTGCGACTTCGATCTTTTGCGAACCTAAGACTGTTGTCACTAAGGAAGATAATCCCGACATAGCCTCGGTGTTTATCCTCCTGAGTAATGTGAACACTCATCTGAGCTCCCTTAGAATCGTTGTTCTTTTCATCAGTCGGTCTTTGACTCGTGACTTCCTGAGGGTTGCTCTGCGTCATAAGGTTTATACCCCTTTGAGCTTTTGGATAGGCCTGGATTGTGATGAGCTGTGCTGATCCTTTGTTAGGTTTAGAGGAGGGTTAAACCCACCTTTGGCTCATTCCGTCTCACCTAAAAATAATGATATTACACATTAGAGAGGGAGGAGAGAGAGAGAATAAAAAGAGATCTCCTGATTAATTCAACTATCTTAAACTGTCATGCTATATTTAATGTTTCACAATTCACTTTGTGAGGGATAAATTGCTGGTCAGATTTTGACTCACAACATTAAAGATGGATAATTCTAATCCAGACAGTGTCTTGTAAGTAATTTCAATAATTACAAAATGGTTGAATAAAAGCCTATCATGGAACAATTAAAATAACTCCTTTGAATCATTAGATAATATACACAACACAAACTGAAAATTGATTCAACATCTTTTTCAAGTGTGATATACAAGTTGTCTCCTTCATGGAAGGATTTCAAATCCAGTTTGAAACATACGATATGTCTTTGGTTCAACTTGGTAGTCACTTGCGCGTAGAGGAATGTCTAAGGGTGCAAGAAAGTGACAAGGGCGCAACTGTTTGTGTTTAACCACTTTTTACCGCCAAATTAAATATCAAGATATCTGTTATTAAACATACATATCATGTCACATTTGACATACGAATTTTCACATAATCTTTTTGTTTTGATTTATTCTCTTGTGCTTAAAAATATAGTGTTCTTTTTTAATTATCCCAATAAGGATTTCATGATGTCCAGATATCTATAGGGTCAAAATATTTTATTCGAAAAGTGAACATATGTGATTAAAATCGATATCCAAAATTATCATAAGACCCTAACCCTAATTTCTAACAATAGACCTATTAACCGCCTTTGTTATCTAGCAATATCCAAATTATGGCACAAACAATATTGGTCTTGTTCGTATGGTTTGAGTCCTCCAAATTCTCATCAAATATAATGTAGATATTGTTAGTTTAATAGCCATAAAATAATAGTTGTGTGTTAGGATCGAACTCGAGATCACGGGATTGCACACTTTACGTATGAAGAATAAATGATTAATAATTAATTGTAAAACATTATATTTAATTATTATGCACAAAATACTTAACGATCGTTAGTATTTAACGAATAATGACTAACGATCATTAAACAAAGATAAGGAAAGGACTAGATTGTAAAATTGGATGACAAGAAAGATCCGGAACACCCTCTTGGGCTATGGCCGGTTGTGGGGGCTTAGGGAAAACCCTAACCCACTCAAACTTGGTCACCAAGTTACAATTAGTATATAAGCAAAACTAAGGGTCATTGTTTTCTACCTTTTGTACACACACAATACCCTAAAGTTTTCTTTCTTTCTCCCTTGTTCTCAAAACCGGTCGAACACCCCTAAACCTTTAGGGTTCCGATTTTTTGTGCAAACAAAAATTGTTTTGTGTTTATTACTTGCATAATATTTTACTTGGTATTAGTACGTGTGTACAAGAAAGTGATACTAACACATTATTGTTAGTATTCTTGGATTGAATAACAAAATGATAAGGGGTTATTCTTTAATCCATTCATAAACCCTAATTAGGGTTCTTGATCCAATTGAAGAATAATTAAAAATTGATTCTTGTTCTTGCTTGAATAAAAAGGTAGGTTTACTTTATTATTTGGTTAATTAATTATGCACTATATGATCCTATACGCTTCCGCATGTATACTTGATGTTATGTGTTTATATCTAATGATTGTCATGATTATATAATTCCAACAATGACATCACGAGCCGTTATAATGTGTAATTAATTACCGAAACGCATAAAAATAGAATCTTGGATTGTGTAATATACTTGTTAATCGTTTTTAGAGTTTTGAAAATCCAAACCCTAAATTTTTTAAAAGGGTCGATTACCTTTTTATATTTTTTAGGGTTTTTGTTTTGTTTTTAATTTGATTAGAAACCTTAGGATTAACATGTAATTTTTATGTGTTTAGTAAACGATCCCGTGACATTATATGATTAAGTGTTAATTGTAATCCATGAAAACGTGCATGTTTAGCATGGATTTTATTGTCTTATAATTTAAATTGTTTAAATTATATATATGAATTTATGGTTAAGTTTAAACATGTAATTTAATTGATCGATGTCGAATTAGGAAAGACTCCAATATATTAAGTAATCAATTATGTGCTATGTGGTATATATTGAATTTTGTCTTACGCAATTGACTTCTCAATGCATGTGGTTTACTTCCATGGAAGTGAGGGTCTTAACTAAATATATACATGAAAACCTAGAATTGATTTTTAATAGGATTATCGAATTAAGTTTGCATGTGGCTACATGTTTTAATACATATTAATTGTTAAGTTATGTATGTTTATTTAGTTGTGTTATTTTTATTGTATTACTTGTTCTTTTGTTTATTTGTGTTAAGACATGTTTATAAACGAAAAAGGGTAATTTTGAATAGAAAATAATATGGACTAAATAATGGTGAAATAATGAATTGTTTTAGAAGAGTTAAATTTTCAAGTGTTTTATTTGATTGATGTCTTTTGAACCATTAGTTGGAATGGCTCACCCAATTGTGACAAACTATAAGAGGGGTATAAAGTTGGCTCGCATTAAATTGTAACCTTAAAGAGACACATTTTTAATGGTATTTGTGTCAACGTTTGTTTCTCCGCTCCTTTGTGCATCAAATTGGAGCTACCAAGTACAACTAATTTTATGTACAAAATCATCTTAAGGGTAAATTGACCTCAATCCCACGTGCCACTTTGTGGTAATTATCCGAATAACTTGAGTCTTTTGACTCATGCAGTAGTAGGATATAGTGGACGATAATTATAGGTAATTCTTTGATTGATGAACCCAATACCACAAGTTAAAACCTTGATAAAATTTGATCTTAATGAATTGGTAAATAAAATGGTTTTATTAAAACTTATGATACAAAGATGTATGCATGCATCTTTGTATATATTTTGATATTGACATAAAAAACTAGTACCCTTAAATTAAGTTAATGCCATCTAATTAAAGAACACTTGAAGTTGTTAATTTAGTCATGTGAGAGCTTGGACTAAATTGCAATTGAAAGGTAAATTCATACTTTCATTACTTGTAGATCAACTTAGGTAATGGAATTATGTTAATTTGCAGTTTTTTAATTAAACGACTTAATTGAGTTAAGTAAGAGCTTGGACTCAAGGCATAAGACGGGGATAAAACATGCTTACATTGCAACTTGGTTTGGCAATGTAAATCCCATAATGATCTAGAAATTGGAAATTGTTTTGCCAATTATTGTTCGACAAGTTACCTTGTTATATACTTTCATTACTAGCAGATCAACTAATGTGATGAAACTATGATAATCTGGATCCTAGTTTTCAAGAAAATTCTATGGTTATATGAATATTACCTTGGGTATTCTATTTCCTTGGAAATTATATTATCGAAAATACTAATATTTGAACTTTTCTTTATCTGTTGAAATGCCTCAAACTGATAACACTATGAGTTCTGCGTTCAAATATTTCTTTGAACAAGAAAAATTGACTGGCTTACAAAATTTCAATGACTGGTATCGTTCTCTCAAGATTGTCCTGCGAGTGGCTGATAGAGTGGATTATTTGTATCAGCCTTGTCCTGCTGAACCACCTACTACTGCATATGATGAGGAAAAAGCAGCGTGGAAAGTTGAATACAAGAGACATACTGATGTGGCTTGTTTGATGTTGGGAGCAATGATACCTTCTTTACAAAAGCAGTTTGAGTATCAATTCCCAATGGACATGCTGAATGAACTCAGACGAATGTTTCAGAAACCTCAAGCTGTTTAAATTTATGATTTGATCGATGCTCTTCACAACTGCAAGCAAGCAGATGGTAAACCTGTAAGTGCCCATGTATTGGAAATGAAGAGTTACATGGACCAATTAAAGGCATTTGGCAAACCCTATGAAAATGATATGGCTGTTAACTTGATCAATAGATCCCTGAATAAGGAATTTAGTAGTTTTGTTAGAAACTTCAATATGCATTGCGTGGGTAAGACAGTGAGTGAATTACACGCACTGCTTATTGATTATGAGAAAGGTTTACCAAAAAAAGCTACTCCTATACCCCAAGTTTTGGCTATTCAAGGTGGTAGGATCAACAAGCCAAACCGCAATACGAACAAGAAAGGTAAAAGCAAAGGAAAGAATGATAAGGGTAAGAATGTTATGCAATATCAGCCTGAAGCTAAAAAGTACCCTCCTAAGTAGAAGGATAATCCAAAGAGGATCAAGGGAGCCATTACTGCAAAGTAGTTGGCCACTGGAAGAGGAATTGCCCTCTCTATCTGGATGAGTTGCGAGCTAATAAGAACAAGAAGTCTGGGCACGTGGGCGCCAGCTCTTCAGGTAACTTATTAATGATTGAATTATTTACTCTAAATCATAAAATTAATTCCTGGATATGATACTGGATGCGGTATTCACATTTGTAATACACTGCAGAGGTTTAGAGTGGAAAGGAAGATTGCCTATGGGGAGCAATATCTGCACGTGGAAAATGGAGCACCTGCAGCTGTTGAAGCCATAGGAGTGTTTAATTTAGTTTAGCCTTCGGGTTTAGTACTGTCATTAAACAATTGTAATTATGCACCTTCTATTACTAGAGGTGTTGTTTCCTTTTCTTGTTTGTTGGATTTGGGTTTTACTCACACTATCACTAGTAACGGAATTTCAGTTTCTTTAAATGGTATTTTTTTATTTTAATGTTATTGTTGTGAATAGTGTGTTTGAAATTGACATGAGTGATTATGTATCCAATAATAATTAATAATTCAATGTATAGCATAAGTAAGAGAATTAAGTCTGACTTGAATTCATCTTACCTTTTAAAGCTACAACGTGATGGGCTTTTAAAAAGTATCAATGATGAATCATATGATAAATGTGAGTCTTGTATATCTGGGAAGATGACTAAGAAACTTTTTCATAGTAATATGGAAAGGGCTTCTGATCTACTTGGTTTAATACATACTGATGTGTGCGGACCACTTAGACATGTGTCAAGGAAAGGTGCTAGCTACTTCTTAACCTTTACTGATGATTTCAGCAGATATGGTTATGTTTATTTACATAAACATAAACATGAGGTGTTTGAAATATTTAAGGTTTTCAAAGCAGAAGTAGAATTGCAACTAGGAAAGAAGATTAAAGCTCTTCGATCCGATAGAGGTGGTGAATACCTTAGCCAAGAGTTTAAAGTTTTTTAGCTAAGAATGGAATTGTCCAGAATCTCACATCTCCATATACTCCACAACAAAATGGTGTATCTGACAGAAGGAATCGTACATTGCTAGATATGGTACGATTAACGTTTAATCTTACTACTCTTCCTTTGTCTTTTTGGGATTATGCTTTAGAATCAGTTGTTCGTATTCTAAATATGGTTCCCACTAAGAAGGTTGATAAGACACCATATGAAATATGGCATGGAAAAGCTCCTAGCTTGTCTTATTTAAAGGTTTGGGGCTACGAGGCGTATGTGAAACGTGACTCAGTGGATAAACTCCAACAGAGATCTATAAAGTGTATCTTTGTAGGATACCCAAAGGAAACGATGGGTTACTACTTTTACTNTTTAGAATCAGTTGTTCGTATTCTAAATATGGTTCCCACTAAGAAGGTTGATAAGACACCATATGAAATATGGCATGGAAAAGCTCCTAGCTTGTCTTATTTAAAGGTTTGGGGCTACGAGGCGTATGTGAAACGTGACTCAGTGGATAAACTCCAACAGAGATCTATAAAGTGTATCTTTGTAGGATACCCAAAGGAAACGATGGGTTACTACTTTTACTACCCACCTGAAAACAAGGTAATTGTTGTAAGATATGGGGACTTTCTTGAAAAGGAACTTATATCTCAAGAATTCAGTGGGAGCGTTTATGATCTGGAAGATGATCATATAGATACATTACCTTCTGAAAACACTAGCGTACTTCCTGTGGAACCGGATAGTCTGGGTCCTCCACCTGAAGTTGAAGTTGTTCCCATTCACAAGTCTTCTAGACATGTGAGAGCTCCTGAACGTCTATGTCTTAATGTAGTCGCTGAGGAAACTATATTAGGGGATCTCAATGAACCTACTAACTATAGAACTGCCATGAGTAGTCCTGAAAAGGAAAAATGGGTAGTTGCTATGAATGGGGAAATGCAATCCATGAAAGATAATGAAGTACGGATTGAAGTAGACCTTCCTCCCAATGCCAAGGTAGTTCGGAGTAACTGGCTCTTCAAGAAGAAAACTGACATGGATGGCAAGGTACACACCTNACTAACTATAGAACTGCCATGAGTAGTCCTGAAAAGGAAAAATGGGTAGTTGCTATGAATGGGGAAATGCAATCCATGAAAGATAATGAAGTACGGATTGAAGTAGACCTTCCTCCCAATGCCAAGGTAGTTCGGAGTAACTGGCTCTTCAAGAAGAAAACTGACATGGATGGCAAGGTACACACCTATAAGGCTCGTTTGGTAGCTAAAGGCTTTACTTAAACATATGGTGTTGACTATGAGGAGACCTTTTCTCCTATAGCTAACATAAGAGCTATTAGGATTTTCATAGCTATAACAGCACATTATGACTATGAGATTTGGCAAATGGATGTAAAGACTGCCTTCTTAAATGGTCACCTAGATGAAGACATCTATATGGCGCAGCCTAAGGGGTATGTGAATCCACAATTTCCAAACCGTGTATGCAAAATTCAAAGATCCATTTATGGATTGAAGCAAGTGGTGTGTGCTTATTCACACACCTTTTTCTGGCCAAATTAAGACCAAAACAGACACAAACTAACCATAAATGCCAAAGATATTATGTTTTTGTGTTTGTGATCGTGCAGGAACGGATATTTCAGAAATTGGCATAAATCAGGCCAAAAAGGACAAAAACGAGCACGAGTTTGGAAAACATGTCAAAAGCCAAAACCGGGGAAGCAAATTACTATTTTTGAGCTCAGATTGTCAAAATGTACCTTGGGGAATCACAAAATGCCAGAAATAGTCCTTGGAGCAAAAGTTTACAGAATTGGCAGAAATGGTCCCTCAAGTTTCAGAAATTGGCAGAAATGGCCCCTGAGCATTTATTTTGGAAGAAAAGTCAACAAAGGTCCTTGGGAATTCAAAAGTTGTCACAATTGGTCCCTCTATGAAAAGTTTGAAGAATTTACAAGTTTGGTCCCTACACTTTGAAATTTGGCAGTTTTAGTCCCTGGACATTCAAAATTGGAAAATAACATTAAGGGTCCTTGGATTATTGGTATATGGCAAGAGTTGTCCTTGTAATAACTTTGAACAGTTGCCAAAACCCACCCCTCCAATTTCAGAAAATGACATAATTGGTCCTTGTGTAATTCCTAAACCAAACGGATCCTTTTTATTCATATAAACCCAAAACAAATCCAACCCAAACACAACACAAACATAAACCCAATCCCCTCCAGCCCTACTCCCACCTTGGCCCAACTCCCTAACCTATTAATAAACCGGGGTCAACTCCCCTAGTCAAACACCCAAAACCACTCATCCCTTCCCTCCCACACTGCAAATACCACCTTGGTTTTTCACTCCCACCATCACCACTTGCCAATCACATCCCACCACCCACTCCACCACCTCCATACACTAAAAACAACCAAAATTAATGCCACCACCCCCCCTGCAAGTTATCAGACAAATTGGTATAAAACCAATTTTCCCGCCAAAATGAGTTTGAATGCTAGGATTAATCCTAGTGATCCAATGGCCAGGATTATTGCTGGGAAAGCTCAAGTGGGACCCACAAGACCCTATTTGTCAGTATAAAGAGAAGAAGAAGTAGAAAAGATCAATGTGTAGTTTAGTAGCTAATTTCTATGTCGTTTTTATGTAAACTCTTATTCCAGTTGTAAAACTAGCGTTCAAATTCTAATCTCAAGCTTATTAGTGTATTATAAAGTTATTTCAATCAAAAAAATTCAGTGTTCTTGTTAATCTCAGTTAGTTCAAATTTTCATTAAATTTCTCTTTTTGGCAAAATAGTGTTAAAATGTTGTTTTAAGGATCCATTAAGCTCATATAAGTGATTTATAAGCTTTTGTTAGATTGGAAATCAGTGAAGTTAAGTATTAGCAAAAATTACCAAAAATACAAAAAAAAAAAAATAAGAAAAATCAGTTGAAAAATAAAAAATCAAGAAAGAAGAAAGAAGAAGGCTAGAGCATGGTAAATCTTGGATGGCCATGGGTTAGTAGCTTCTTGGGAAGCTTATAGGTGTGTTATTGGTCCTTGGTTCTATGTACTGAGCTTGGATGCACACTGTGAGCCATTTATCCATTTTTTGCAATTAACTGTTCTAGTGCTTATTATTGCTTGTATCTGTGCTTTTTGTGCTTAATTTGTTTACCTTAGTTAATTTGTTGCTTAAAATTGCTTGCTTGTTCATTAGTTTCTATTGTGCTCATATTTTTCATTTTGACTTCCAATTTAGCATTTTAGTAGTACTTAGGTATTTGTAGTTAGTATTGGTATTTTTGTGATCAAATAGTTCTATGTTATCATAATTCAACTTGTGAGTCAGTATCATGGTTTAAAAGCAAGCATAAGCTTTGAAAAGTAAAAATTAGTCTTTGTAAAGGCTTGTTTGGATTTGCTGAACTAGTGGTGTTCTAGGTTGTTCTGCTTGTTGTTCTGTGTTGTTACATGCTACCTTAGGTACTAGTAGCTCATATAAACCATAAAATTCAGTATCTATTTGTTAAAAAGTCAAAATCTCTTTTTTAATTCCCACTTTTGTTCACTGTTAGGTTTATAGGGTAGCATAATCTGTGATTTAGCTTAAAACTTGTTAAGTTTACTTAAATTAGACTCATTCTAAGTTAATTCAACATAATCAGTGATTTAGGACCCCTCAAATCTCACCAAAGTCAAAATAACCAAGAACATAAAAAAGTCAAAATTGCATGGTTGTCAGTTTTTTCCAAAAATGGTGAGAATTTTCATGATCTCTATGTTAAGTGTTAGCATCTGAGCTTTTGGATTTTAAAGATTGGCAGTAGAGTTTTTTAGTGTACATTTTTGTTTATTTTTAAGATTTTATTAAACTGCTTATTTGGTATCTTCTTTTAAGCACTTTTTCAAAAACCTCCCCTGCACCAGGGGAGTTTGGCTCACAAGCCCCATTTCTTGAGCTCAGATCTTGTTCATTAGTGCTTTATAGATTGTGATTTTTGTCATTTTGAGAAGCCCTCCTGGCCATCTACTTATGCTAGTGCTTAATTTGTCCATTTGTGCTTATTATAACTGCTTAATCTGTTCTTAAATAATGGTTCATCAAACTCACTACACTGAGTCATCAGTGTAGAGAGCCCTTTTTATAAGCTCTTGTAGAATTAACCAGTAGACTTGAGCTTGTGTAATTTGGTTTTTTGTAAAGCTCATACTCCTTAATCTAAGGTTCAGAGCTTAATTTGTGCTTTCAAGCTTATTTGATAAGCTAAAAAGCACCCTGCAACTTGTTCAAACTCACTCTATACACTGACCCATTCAGTGTATTTGAGCCTTTTTCACAAGCTCCTCATAAGCTCATTAGTGGGTCCTACTTTAAGAGTTTTTATTTTTTGAAAAGCTCTGTACCTCAACTTGTTGGTTCCAAGCTTATTTCAGGCTTTAGAGCTTATTTGATAAGCTAATTTTAGCCTGCAAAGTAGCTTGCAGGACTGTTTGGTAGGCAGTGGATTTGGATTTGCTTATTCCTTGTGTTTAGCTTATTCAGTGCCTTTTTCTTGTCCTTTTAGCTTATTTCCAGTCCACTTAAGTTAGTTGAAGCCTAAAGTATCCTTGGTTCAGGTTTCTATGCTTATTGCAAGCTTAAAATTCTATTTTAAGCTTAAAAAAGCCCACTGTTAGGCTTATAAGCTTGCATTGAGCTTATTTTTAAGTTTTAAAAATTTTGTCTTTGTTAAAATTGCTTAAAATCAGTTGTTAAATAGTTTTGTAAAAGAAAAAAAATCAGAAAATCACCAATATAAAAATAGTGATAGCTTCTATTTAATTAGATTTAGCTTATTTGCTTATTTTCTCAGCTTTTTCAAAAAGCACCTTCCATTTTTGTAATTTTCCTAAGTTCCTATTATCTTATAGTATTTGTATAAAATTTTTCATAATTATCTGTTTTCATTTATTATTATTAACAATTAATATTAGTTTAATTAGTTTTAATTAAAAAATCAAAAATAAAATCCCTTACTGCTTATTTTTAATCACTAGCACCTTTTTATATTTTTCCTAAGTATTTTTAGAAAAAGTTTCATAATTATTACTATTCATTTGCTAATTTTTATAATTAAATTAGTTTAATTAGCTTTTAATTAATAATTAAGTAAATAATTTCTAAAATAGTTTATTTATAATTTTTATAAACTTTTTATAATTTTTTAGGATTCCTGTGATGGTTAATTAGCTTTATAAAAATTTTCATAATTATCTAAGTCATTTGAGTATTTTTAGTAATTTAAATTAGTTTAAATAAGTAATTAAATAGTTTTTAATTAATAATTAATATTAAATAATTAAAAATTCAAAAAAATAATTTTCTTTTTTATAAATTTTCTTTTAATATTAAGTTTGTAAAAAAGTCATTTTCACCCCCTTAGGATTAATTCTGCTTTATTTCCCTTTTTCCGGTACGCGTTTACGTTTAATTTAGATTTAATTACGTTCTAGGTTTATCTGATTTTCAGTAATTGTTAATATTGCTTATCTGGTTAATTTCCATTTATATCTGCTTAGTATAATCAATCCCAATCATATTCTTGTTACTTTCTCCAAATCACTGTATCCCATAAACGTTCCAAAGATACAATTTCAATCCTCGCTGGGACATAACGACCCGGGAAAACACTGTGTTTACACCGGATCATAAATTGATCACCTCTCTCTCTCAGGTTTGACCTGTTGACCATACTTGGTTGACTGAACTGTCTGTTTGGGAGGAACCAGCAAGCATATAGGCAATGGAATAAAAGATTTGATGCAGAAATCAAAAAGTTTGGATTTGATCAGAATCTTGATGACCCATGTGTATATCACAAAGCTAGTGGGAGTGATGTAATTTTCCTTATACTATATGTTGATGACATATTGATCATGGGAAAATACATTACAAGTATGCAAAAGGTTAAGGCATGTCTTGGTAAGTGTTTTTCTATGAAAGATTTAGGGGAAGCTGCATACATTCTGAGAATTAAGATCTACAGAGATAGATCAAGGCGGTTAATTGGTTTAAGTCAAAGTACTTACACTGACAAAGAATTGAAGAAATACAATATGCAACATTCCAAGAAAGGATATTTGCCAATGGAAGTAAAGCATGGCTTATGTAGCGAAATGTGCGCTTCAACACCTGCAGAGGTGGCACGCATGAGTAAAGTTCCTTATGCTTCGGCAGTAAGATCTATCATGTATGCGATAAGGTGCACAAGGCCAGATGTGGCGTACTCTCAAAATATTTTTAGTCAATTTCAACAGAATCTGGGTGATAATCACTGGATTGCTGTTAAACATATTCTAAAGTATCTTAGGAATACGAAAGATATGTTTTTGGTGTATGGTGGAAATCTAGCTACGAACTTGATGTTACAGGTTACTGTGATGCGTCCTGGCAATGTGACAAAGATGATGCAAAGTATCAGACTGATTATGTCTTTGTTATCAATGGAGGAGCAGTAGACTGGAGGAACAAGAAGCAGAGTACAATTGCGATGTCTGCGACAGAAGCTGAATATATAGCTGCTTCGGACGCTGCTATGGAGGCTACCTAGATTAGGAAATTCATTTCAGGGCTTGGTGTTATGCCTTCAGTTGAATTACTTAATAATATGTATTGTGACAATTCTGCTGCAATCATATCTTCCAATGATTCTGGATTCATGCGGGGCACCAGCCATTATCTACGGAAATATCATTATCTTCGACAGCAAGTCAGCATAGGAGAGATTAAGCTCGTGAAAGTTCACACAGATGATAACTTAGCTGATCCATTCACCAAGGCTTTACCTAAAGAAAAGCTTACTGAACTTGCCCATGGCATTGGACTTAGATTAGCTAGTAGTTTCCGTAGAAACTAGAAGGGGGGGTTGAATAGTTTCACCGTTATTAATCACATTTTAGAAAATTTACTTTCCAAGTTGTGTTTATGAAATTTTGTTCAACTCGATATTTATGTGAATTCAAAACAACAACAAATATAATCAACAACAAGTAAATAAGTAAAAGTAAAGCAAGGAAAGATCAAATCGTGACACGCGGATTTATAGTGGTTCGGCCACGAAGCTCACTCCTTCGTCCCTAATCACTCCTCGAGTCTCACACTCGAGAGTTTCACAAACACTATATCAACACGCTCCCTTATGGCGGAATAAACCTTACACAAGTGATGAGACGAAAAGTGTTACGCTTTTAGGGGGTCATTTAAGCCCTAATTCGTATAAATGTGATCAAATATTTCCCTAAATCGTTCCTTTTGTCATTTTAGGTACTTTTGAGAGGAATTCTGGAAAACATGCATATTTGGACGTTTTTGGAGCATAAAAGTGAAGAAAACGACAAAGTCTCAAAAGAAGCTGGAATTACTACCTGACGGCGTCAGAGTCACAAGGTGACGCCGTCAGCAAACGTTGACAAAGGAGTGGAAACCATTTTACAAATGACGGGCCAGAAAGATTTGGAAGTTTTACACCTGACGCCGTCAGGTGTTATATGGTGTAGGCCGTCAGGTTATGATTTAAAGAGTGACGGCCCAGAAGGCAACANTAAGCTCGTGAAAGTTCACACAGATGATAACTTAGCTGATCCATTCACCAAGGCTTTACCTAAAGAAAAGCTTACTGAACTTGCCCATGGCATTGGACTTAGATTAGCTAGTAGTTTCCGTAGAAACTAGAAGGGGGGGTTGAATAGTTTCACCGTTATTAATCACATTTTAGAAAATTTACTTTCCAAGTTGTGTTTATGAAATTTTGTTCAACTCGATATTTATGTGAATTCAAAACAACAACAAATATAATCAACAACAAGTAAATAAGTAAAAGTAAAGCAAGGAAAGATCAAATCGTGACACGCGGATTTATAGTGGTTCGGCCACGAAGCTCACTCCTTCGTCCCTAATCACTCCTCGAGTCTCACACTCGAGAGTTTCACAAACACTATATCAACACGCTCCCTTATGGCGGAATAAACCTTACACAAGTGATGAGACGAAAAGTGTTACGCTTTTAGGGGGTCATTTAAGCCCTAATTCGTATAAATGTGATCAAATATTTCCCTAAATCGTTCCTTTTGTCATTTTAGGTACTTTTGAGAGGAATTCTGGAAAACATGCATATTCGGACATTTTTGGAGCATAAAAGTGAAGAAAACGACAAAGTCTCAAAAGATGAAGATTTACAACCTGACGGCGTCAGAAGTCACAAGGTGACACCGTCAGAAAGTCTTGTCAAAAGAGTGGAAATGAATTTTCAAATGACGGGCCAGAGGATTTAACACCTGACGCCGTCAGGTGTTAGGAAAAGTAGGCCGTCAGGAGTAAAGTTAAAGAGTGACGGCCCAGAAGGTTTTATAAGGTGACGGCGTCAGAAGTAGATCTA
>LBNU01004297.1:119639-146883 GCA_014162995.1 Artemisia annua | reverse complement strand
CTGTACTTGAGTCATTTAATCTTTAGGTGACTGTTTTGAAGATTTAAAAAAACTTGCTAAAATTATGTCGATTGAATGATAAATATGTACTATTGCTAGCCATACCAGCAGCATTCTCATGTCCATGAACTTGAGGTAAGCATAAAGAACAATAGGATTCCAAAAGCTAGCAACCCTAGAGGAAAATTTGAATACTAGAAATACAAAGGAGAACTGATGGATACTATTTAGAGTATTAGGTGTGTGCATTTATTTGTATGTCTGAGAACACAATCTACAGATAATGAGGGACCAGCTTTATACATCAGAAGAGTTGAACTTGGGGTAGCTAATTAATATTAGTAGTAACTAATAAAGAACTTAGTCTGGTAACACATAATGACTTGCTGGTAATATGGTGAGAGTATTTGCTGTAGAGAGATACATGAAATCGAAGAGCTAAATGAAGATGGAAATCCATTAGTAAATTACAAAGAAAGATATACTTGACCATGTTTGTTACAAACATATTGCAGGCAAGAAATTATGAGTCCCATATTTTAACCTGGGCTACTAAGTAACCAACACTACCACCAGCCTAAACGGCTTAAAATAAACTAAAAAATAAGTTCTAAGACACAGCTTCAGATGTTAATGTATATCTAACTTAGCATGAATCCTATGGTAAGGTATAATGGTGATGTAATCATATTGCACCTTTCTACAGAATTACGTGAGGTAAAAAGAGTATCTTACTGCTCATAATCGCATAATATAATCAATAGACATATTGAAATTTAGAAATGATAGGATGAGGTTTATCTGAACCATTAAATCTAATCTTTCTCTATACTGGTCCCTCATATCATTTGGTTTGCTAATTGATTGAGACGAATTCCCTGCTCCTGGCAGTGCAACACCCAAAAAAAAAAAAGTAAACAGTTAACCTAACATGATCTACTCAAATGGACTGACATATTAGACCAAAACACAGCATGTGATATCCAGGAATGAGACAACAAAAAGTGAATGGATTATAGATCAATTGAACTCTAAGCAACTACCCATATCATTCCCTTGCATCGCTTGCAATTTAAATCCATACACCTTCTATAATGATGCTGCCCGCATGTAGGATGGAAAAGATTAGATACTTAACCTGGTTGGTAACTTAAGTCTCAAGAACTCGAGAAAAATATATATGCTCCAAGTGAAAGATCATTTTAGAGAACAAAGTGGTAATGTACTGATGCAACTGATAAATGGAGTAGTAAAAGAAGGGTGTCTAACACTGGTATATATGTTTCTTATCCTAAAACCATCTATTTCTTATCCTAGGCCATCCTTCCATTTGATGCAAAATAAAATCCAATATAAAACCAAGTCCAAAACTAATTCAGCATTTCTAGTTTCATTCAGCAAAGGAGATGCAGATTATAAAGAAATAACAGAATACGGGTGAGATAACAGAATATGAAGCTAAAAGCCTAAAACATTTGCAGTTAAGACACGACCTTAAGGTTGACTGACTGTTCCATTAATCTTATCATGCATTTCAAATTTCATGCAGGATTTGCCTTGCTTAGACTTTTGTTCAAATGCTTACTTTTATCATCATTCCAATGGCTATTGCAACCTTTTTTTCGTCTCTTTCTTTTGGGAGTGGGAGGTTGAGGTGGCTGCCAATTGGATAAGCATTTTCCTCATCTAAGCAGAAAAAGAGATATCAGAAAGCTCGAGACTTTACAGTTGACAAATATACTTATGTTCACATATATAATTACCAAACTACCCGGTATCTAATAGTTGAGGAGAACTTTTTTAAGGATGCAACAAGGTCCAATATGTCATTCTCAAAATGTAATTTCTTGCCATGCATATCAACCTACAGATAAGCAACCTATTATGCTACACGTACGGCAATTCCGTATCATTTATTGTGTTTGATAAATGATAATCAAAGACAATATTTCAGAGAAAAAGAATCTGATCTCCTTTTCAGCATCTAAAATTAGGTATCACCGCCAATTATTTCAAATCCTATCACTATATATAGCCTTAGCAAGATCTAATCTCACAAGTCACAACAAAAACTACCCTGCCTTCAACTGTTTCTTGCACTAATTCTAAGCATTCTCTTTAAAAAAAACAAATTTAACAACTTCCAGAGATGGCTATTGTTACAGCGTTGGTGAATAAGAGGCCTGTGGTTATATTCAGCAAAAGTTCTTGCTGCATGTGCTACACCTGTAAGGATCATTGGACTTGAAACAGCATAAAAGCCAGGCTCCAAACAATTCTTGGTTGTCTCTAGATGACTAGAGTGCGTCATACTGGCTATTTGTAAGTCGTGGTTAACATAGTTCCAGTCTCTATAAGTAATGTAGAACTCGGTATTCTTTGAATATGTTGGACCCAACCCATATAAGCGTTAAGCCTTGAGAAGCGATTGTACCAGCTGACCCCTTCAGATGGAAGACTCATTATTTCGTTGGCCCACCAATCAGTTTCTCTCCTATGAACCACTGCTGGTACACTTTGGTTTGCACCCTAATCCTCTGAGTTCCTTCTCTACCTGTTTCCCTTCTGGATGCTCATCTAGCTCAGTAAATGTAGCATTTGCCCCAAAAACTGCCTTCAATCAGCGTTCTTAAATCACTTGTGCACCCTATCCTCTGAAGTTCCTCTCTACCTGGTTTTTCCCTTCTGGATGCTCCATCTAGCTCATAAACTTTAAGCATTTGCCCCAAAACGTTGCTTATCAGGCGTTCTTAATGGTGTAGCCACATGCCCAGCCAAGAACTTTTCGCTGAATATACTCACTAGCCCATATATATTACCCACAAACCTACGTTCCTCTGTAACCCAATATAGCCACACATCCTGCTTATGGCGCAAGTCAGGTGTAAATTAGATCTTCGGATTTACAACGTGACGAATGCTTGTAGAAATGTCTCTAGTGCATTGAACCAGCGTTAGAAGGCACTGGGTCTAGTCAGATATAGTATGTAGAGGTTGTGAGATGGCTCTACTCTCTGTGGCTGCAAGGTGGAACTAGGAATATGAAATGTCGGCCCAAAAAATGCCTTAATCACTCTCAAGGTGGCGATAGGACTGGGCCATATAAGGAACTATTGGCATCCCTTTTTAATAAACTTTGTTATCTGAATTACTAACTTTATAGATGCTGAAAAACGGAGAAATCAGTTATCCATCCCTCTTTCTCCTCCAGCATACTTATTGTCTTATCTGTATTAACTCTCCACTTTACACCATCTTATCTTAAACACTAATAATCAATAAACTTTGTAATTGACTAACGGATACAATGGGCCGTAACTTCTTGTAGTGGGACTTGGCTATTTGAATGGGATCGCTTCCATACTGCCTTTAAGTGATTAGAAACTACAATGACTTTATTGTCAAAGAAAATAATTAACATGTACTTGAGAGTATGGTTATTTATTGACATAGTATATGCGCTTGTACTTGCATCCCTTACATTTATAAAATTCTCCCAATACTACATAATTAGATAATGCACGGTGTTAAAGTTATACTTTTCTATCTCAGGTTAAATAAGTATAATTTTTTATATATATTGGGTAAACAGATTTAAAAAGTATAAATATAATCATTGATCAACTGTCACGATAATGTCTTCAAAGTTCCTATCTCTTAATATCTCTTTTATTAGTCTGCTTAGTACATAATGCGGAAATCGATTTGCATTATCCCACAGGGTTTGCTGAAAGCATACTCTCTAACTCCCAACTCCCAAATAGACAAGTGATGCGACGAAAAAAATATATATAGGTATTTGCCAATAGCCCAAGGTTTGTGGAATATGATATGATAAAAGTAAAGCAATTCTTGGAAACAATGATTTCTAGTGAGACAGAAAGGCAAATCCGTTTACCATGGGTGATATCTAATAACTACAATACATTTATCTGTTATCTTATTGTCGAACATCTCGTTAAGACTATTGTAGATCCTCGTCAAATCACCTTGATTTTTGATAGCGTATGGCCCTAAATTGTGCATCCGTAAAACCTATTTACAATTAAATTTAATTACATAAATGAATAATAATCCGAAAAAACAACATTTTTAAAAAAAGAGTGAACATAATATCTGTACATTTTTAACTCCACAACGCTCATTATGTGCTACTATAACTTATCTACACGCAAATGTTTAGGAACCTACACATGATAGTTCAAATAGTTTATGTATCTAATCGTATCTATACGTAAGATAACCATTGTTGCTACATCTTATATCACTGACAAACGACAAAGGATTTGATACCACGAAACATCGAGGTGATCTGTCTTTGATCAAGACATTTTTTTTTCTTTATTATCTATCCTCTTGTTAGGGTAAACCAATGAATTTTCGCATCTTTTCATCCATAGTAAAACGTTTCTTAAATACCACGAGGAGTTTGACAAACCCAAATAAGGTACATGTCGAGAAGGTAATGTGTGCTGTGTACATAAATTCAACACGCGGACAGTGTGTGTACATATGAATGATAGACATGACACATAAGCTTCATGCAATAAGTCTCAGTACTCTTAGTTGTAATGAACTTTATCTGGTAACTTAAATATAATAACATCAGTGGTAATCTCAACATTTCAGAGGGTCTACTACATCCAATTGCTTATATGTATTGTGTGTGACATTACAGCAGTCATAGTTTAGAATAATATAGAAAACATACAAAATTAATAATCAATTAACATCCGCAATATGAATATTATAGTTTATATACTGTTTGTAGACCCATTGTATTAGATGTTCAGATTAGTCCACCCTTCACGTCGTTTGGAAGACCCAATTAACATGTAGTGAGATAAATCTTCGTCCCACTGGTACTCTCTTGTCCGACCCCCTCATCTCATCTCGGTACCATATTGGTGTGGAACTGAAAGAGAATAAATTTCGTACAGTCTTGAAGTTAACGTATACGATAATCCTGGTTATCATAAGATTGCTGACTTGACATCGATAAACATATACAAGCCTTTATGCGAAAGCGTAAAAGGAAATCTTATAAATGTGACAGACCATGTGGATAAGAGGAGACTTTTTCAGTTTACACTGGCGTGTAAAAAGCCGCCCAAATGTTCTGTAAGAGGCAGCGAATTCATCAGAATGGATTGCGATTGATAGATAAACTCGCTAACCGCCTGTACGCGCTTATGTCGGCGCTATCGGACAGTTCATTATCTAAGAATTGAGAACATACTAATAGATTGATAGCAGCATAATTGTCCTATCCCAAAAAAATTTATATTCGTTGGAGTTCCAAGTCTCCCACGCCTGATGTTCCAAAGGAGCGCAACCGTATTATAGGATCAAGAAGTACATGGGGCTTGCTAAATCACCGGGTAGTCCACTAACGTCCTGCATACATTATTCACCCTATATTAACCCTAAGACTCTTCACAGTTACACCTCATACATCAGGCACTAATCCTTTGGCTCAGTCTAAGAGAGAGGAGTAGAATGGTAGAAACACTTCTTAGCATCGTCTGTAGTTGTTAAGAGGAGGACTTAGAAAAAAAGTTCAAAGCGCCCAAGGTGGTCAGTTGAATTCAAGAATAATTTTTTTGTACTGTATTGTGATAACTTTGACATGTAATTTTACTAATTTCTTATAAGTAATGAGAATCCTATACATGTTTCCCAAGAGTTGCAACTCTCCTTTGTATCCAATTTTATTATTATTTGTCAGCTACTATATATCAAACTTCAATCATATTGTAGTACTAATCCACATGCTAAGGCCATTCTCTAGCTTAACTACATTCATCAAAGTCAATAGGCATACTTGCAACCAGGAGCAACTGAAATACAAGATAGAGATAAGCCCCGTCACTTGGAACATATACATTGTTATCTAACAGGCCCATTATATACAATTAATAATTTGATATAGCAAAAAAAGGTGTCTTAACATTGGCATATATTATATGGTTAAGCCAAATATATTGTGTTGTAATTCTCAACTCAGATATTTCTTTTCCTAGGAAAATCTTAGTATTAGTTCCCAAGCTAAAACTGTTATGATATCAAGTTAAAAAATGATTCAGCATTTCCAGTTTATTTCAGTAAAGAGATGCAGAATTTACAGATAAAACAGACAACCAGTGAGATAGGAGACTAGCGTGCCAAAACATTTGCAGTTACCAGATCATATTAAGGTAGACAGAAGAAGCATTCTGCAATAGGAAGACCTGTCATTGACTTTATTGTCTTATTGCTTTATAGTCAGAAGACAGGGTTAATGTTGGGTATAGAAATAAACTAGCGAACCAGATCCTCAACTGTTGTATTTGTCACCTCATTGCTACCAAACAATCATAGTAATTGTGAATATGCAATGAAATGAAATGAAAAAAAAAAAAAAAAAAAAAACCTATGCTTGCAATTTCTTGTGTATAAACCAATGAGATTCAACTTGTTGCCAAAAACCATTGTACTTTGTTTACTTTTTGGTTAAAAAATGTAACAAGCTGCAAAGTTTGGTTCTCTTTTGTGCATTTTCACAAGTACAGTGATTTGAAATTTGATTCACTATTCATATAATATAGTGCAGAGTAGTCAATAGAGTAAATAACTGTAAATTACGTTTTATTAAGAATTTGTCTTCTCATAATGGTAAATTGAACAATTGCACACAAATAAATTGAAGAAAAGGCAGATCAACATATGTGTAGGCTTTCCAATAGGCACTTAGTCACGTGGTACACAAGCAACAAACATACATGACCCTTCACTGTGTTTTGAGCCAGTTATTAAAAATTTTCATCTAGCCACACGGCAGGCACTTATGCTTCCTTTCGTTATCCTTCATGAAGATCATAGCATCTAATACCTAGATTCGTAAGTACACAAGGTACTACACAACTTCTATCTCACCAAAGACAAAAAAGACATGGGCAGAGAGAGAAAAGGGGTGCTGAACTTGCAGTGCATTCTTTAAACATGTGAGAGGTGACCAAGAGCATCCAGATCACAGAAACAGCTCAACAAGATAATGATGTTTGTTTGAACATGTGCGTTGTGTCTTTTAAGCTAATTATAAAGGTTACACTTAATAAACTTTGATACCAAAACGAGTTTTATCACAAAGAATCACATGATGTTAAATAACGATTTGTGGACATTATGAAGACACTAATGCAATGATGATTGCATCTCCATTCTAACTGGTAAGTGGAATAAATAAGGTAAATAATTTAAGTACTTGTGCAGATGCTCCATTCATTTTATCATGCATTTCATATACCCATAAATGAGTTACCTTGCTAAGACTTCTCTTCACATGGTTACTTTTATTGTCAGTGATCAGTGAAGTCAATGTGCCTGCCAATTGGATAAACATCATCTATCACTTAAGCATATGCCCTGAAAAAGAATTATCAGAAAGCTTGAGGCTTTACAGTTGACAAATATAAATATCCACAGATATAATTTCCAAACTACCCATGATCAAATAGTTGAAGAGGACTTTTTAAGGATGCATCAAGGATCAACATATTATTCTTAATGGTACTTTTTTGCCATGCATGGTATACTACACATATAGTAATTCCTTATCATTTTTCGAGTCTGATAAATGATAATCAATTAATATATTCCAGAGAAAGAATCTGATCTCCTTGTCAGCATCATAAATAAGTATCACCACCAACAATTTCAAATCCTAGCAGTATATATAGACATGGCAAGATCTTAGATATACTCACAGCAAAAAACTACCCCACTTTCAACGATTTCTTGTACCAAATCTAGCATCATTTTTTAAAATAAACTGCAAAAAATTTCCAGAGATGGCTATCGTTACAGCATTGGTGAATGAGAGGCCCGTGGTTATATTCAGCAAAAGCTCTTGCTGCATGTGCTACACCATCAAGCAGCTCATAAGCAGTTTTGGGGCAGCTGCTACAGTTTATGAGCTTGATGAACATCCAGAGGGGAAGCAAATAGAAAAGGAACTCAGAGGATTAGGGTTTAAGCCAAGTGTACCAGCTGTGTTCATAGGAGAGAAGCCGATTGGTGGTGCGAATGAAATAATGAGCCTTCATCTGAAGGGTCAGCTGGTAGAGTTGCTCCTTAAGGCTAACGCTATATGGGTTTAGTTAAACATATTCCAAATACCAAGTTCCTAAAGTATTATAAAAGTTTGAAGTATGTTAGCACAACTACAGATGCCAGTTTGATGTAATCTAGTTATTAGACACAACAACTGTTTTTTGCTTTCTTTTATACTGCTAAAAGTCCAATGATGACTTATGTGCTAACTTTGACATGTAATTTTACTAGTTTTTGATAAGCAATGAGATTACTATGTTTACTAAGAGTCACTACTCTCCTTTGTGTAAGAATTTAATATTATCAGTGTGCTAATATCTAACTTCTATCGTTTCGTGGTAATAATCTAAATGCTTGGGCGGTTGGGCCTCTGTTGATCGATACTGCATTTATCAAATTCAACAGGTATACTGCAACCAGAAGCAAGTTATAGAATAATAGATACCTATAATTCAAGTGTCTGTTTCGGTCATTGAACACTTTACTATATGATAAAAGATTACATAAATAACCTCAATATATACCTATAACATCATCATGTAGTTTGCATTTGACCAGAGTTCCAAATGCAAACTATTCCCACAGTTCCAAAATTGTTGTTCACCTTACTATTTTAACACGCCCAAAATATTTCTTTAAAAAAATGAATTAAGTATAATTGATTAATTCCATATTTCCATATAACCCTAATTAAATTTATTATCAGAAAACTTAAAGAAAGCATTAATCATTGATCAAAGGGTAAAAATGTCATTCTGAATTATATAAGCTGTAACAATTATAATTATCTTAGACTGTGTTTTTGTCTAGTGGACAATAATATTGGCATGAAGGTAGCATAATAACAAATAGTTAAATTCGGATGTGTGATTCGGTTCCTGTATGTTGTTCATGTACTGTGGAGGTAATCCTTATATAGAAGAATACTTTTTTTGGTTATCTTTGCTGTCTGATGATCATGTACACATTGTGAAGAATACGGGGTCTCTACCATAAAGAAAAACAAACATATGAGTATGACAGTCCACACTGTGATAACGAATGGAGATATTTCCGTGGATTTCCATAAGTTGTTACTAATTTTGGTTATTATCTTTATGACTAGAGAACTAAGATCTTAAAAGTGAAAAGAAAAGGTTTCAAGACATGCTTTAATATATAAAATGAATAATATTATCATGAGTCTGTTTTAAATAACTATGTTATGCATGCTATATTTGATCTTTGAATCCGGTTTCTATTAGAAGGCGTTTACCTTATCTCACCCACACCCATACAAAGCTTAACAGGCAAAATATAAATTATAAATCAGCTATCCTTTGTCTTTTCTTTTCTCCATGTGAAAAACGATGAGAGAATACACGCCTACCAATCTGCAAAACCTAAAAAGACATGCGATGCTAGGACTCAACTCTCTACTACAATATCCACACATAGAACCGTCATCTTTGTAATAAGAGACCAAAAAGGAAAGTTAGAACTTTATCTACTTATTCTAGACCAAAGCCATGGAGATAAGGTTTAAGTTTAAACAAGTGAGCGGTATTTTCACTTGAGCATGAAAAAACAAGGGACAAATCAATTCAAGCCTGCAAAAAATGGAAGAAAACAGGTTTAATAGGGGACTTGGTGCTCTTAGCTTTTGTTTTGATTCATTTGCTACATGAAACTAAGAGATTTAACTATTTAGGTTTACTAATACGATTTAAAATCGTATGAGTTAGCGAACCTATAAGAAGCGGCCCTTCAGTTCATCTTTGGCCAGTTATACAAATTGATTCCTGAAGTTTATACAGCATATCACTTTTTCTTTTCTTTTCTTTTTGCTTTTGAGCTGTGTATATGTGTTCGTATCTAGTACCAGAAACTAACGTATTTCTAAATTCTCTAATGTACGGTTTCATACACTTCATCGTTATCATCAAACTATAAGGATGAGGGTATATATTCATGCCACATGAAGTTTTTCTATGTGTAACAAGATAGACCTTGGATTCTCTAAAGGAATATAATACTTTTTTCATCCCTTACTCTTAGTTGAGGCACTACATCAGTTAGTAATCCCTACCTATACTTTTTTTGAGCCATGGTCCTTCAAAGCTAAAAGGAAAACCTAAAGCCTGAAAATGTTACAAGTGCAAGGCCCTGCAAGAAACTTTCTTGACCAATGTTAAAACTGGCAGGGCCGGTAACACATCAAGCTTGCTTGCTTACTTTCTCTTGGGCTTGTAAAATACAGAGTAATACTTTACTTTGGCTATGACAAATTCAGATTAACTCAACTTACAAGCGGGTGTTTACTAAATTAAGTGGTTATATATAAAGGTCTATATTAGCCTCTTATTGGAGAGAGGCAAGCTTTAAAGCATCTCCCAATTAAGAGTCATTAAAGGTTTTGGGCCCACTTTTCTCTCTACTAAGAGAAAAGTAAACACCCCCTTACTCGGGTACCAAAGTCAGGTCATAACTTCTCTAAAGCAAAATACTATAGGCATCAGCGCACTTCTAGATCACAAGTAATCAATTTACATTGCCCACAAAATGACATAAAAAAAACCTTGTTTTAGAGATGCATGCTTAAGACATTATAGGTGTAAGCAGTTCATAGCTCCTTAACAGAACAGTCGATAAACTCTTAAAATTAAGGGAAATCCACATTATGTCCTCTTTATTATATAGTACAAGCAAAGTCTCATAAGTTTAATTTTGTGTGACAAATAGTGAGCATCATGGTGCCTCGAGAGGTTTCTTCAGTGAGAGCTAGTAAATGTGCAACAACTATGTAATCATAGGAACCAAGGACTAAATACTTCAGAATAATCTGACGGCACAGATGGTTCATTGCTAGAAGTCGAAAAAGAGATATTTACTATCTTCTTCCTGCTTGTACGGATCCCACATGTTTTATTATCTTTAAATAAACATCTATTATTTCAAAATCCCCACTTCAGTTTGTCACTAAACTTTCGGTCTACAGTATGTTCACCCTGAATCTTATGAAAAAATTTAAAATCAAAGTCTATCTTGGGTAAAAAAGATAATATTCTCCCTTCTCCGATTATTCAGATCCTTATAGAAACCAATTACAATTTACACATGCAGCCTATGAAGCGCACCATGTCATTAGTGTGGTAAGTAATCTCAGCATCAGATAAGGTATCTTTTAAAGAAAAAACGTCCCATCGTAAAGCATCTATATATTGTCCGGGGGTTCTTGTTTCCTCAAAGCAGCGTCTTCGTTCACATAACAAGCTTATTTATCTATAGAACACTCTCTTCTATCTCTCCTTTTGGCAATCGCCTTCTTCCTTTTTTTTCTTTCAAAAATATATATCATTAAAAGTTTAAGAATAAGCTAATGGCCTTGGTTACCAATTTAGTTGCTGAAAAGCCGGTGGTTATATTCAGCAAAAGCTCTTGCAGCATGTGTCATACCATTAAGACTCTGATAAGCAGTTTTGGGGCAAATGCCACAATATATGAGATAGATGAACACCCAAACGGGCGGCAAATAGAGAGAGAGCTGAAGGAATTAGGTTGCAGGCCAAGTGTACCAGCGGTATATATAGGTAATGAGCTGGTTGGTGGCTCTAATGAGATCATGAGCTTGCAACTCAAGGGCAAGTTGGTGGACTTGCTGAAGAAGGCTAATGCCATATGGGTTTAAGACGTAAAAACAAGTCACTGTTTCTTATGCAAGATAACTATTATGGTTGTGTAATATGAAACTTTTGCAATATGAAATTTTATGATAAACTTTATCACAGTCCTTTTGTGGTTATGTGTATAAAATGAAGCCAAATGACTTTGATATTACAAACCGAATTAAAGGCTAGCCAACTTCCATTGCGAGGACTAAGAATACCCAACTCACAGCCTTCAATTCCATTTCATGTTTTGCAAATTTAAAGTGAAACACATATTGCACAGCTTTTTTGAAAAATCACACAAGAAGAATATATCAAGAGAAAGAAAAAACATTTTGCACCAAAGAAAACCACACAAGAAGCAGGTAAGACATATTTCTAGTATAATTGACTATCTAAAACTTGGTCAATATTAACCATCTTCCTGAGGAAGTGACATGGTCTATGCACCAAAAAATATAAGAGTGCGATACATATCAAGTCATTAGTGTAGTTAAGAACCACAAATGTGAGGAAAACTAGGGATCAAAGTAAACTGAACTTGCTTAATTGCTACACCAAAAGGGAGATGCATTCGCCATGTTGGCAAGCAAAGTTGTATATAAGTTTCTCAAACAATTGATACTAAAAACTGTAATGTAAAACAAAAGCAATTTTATGAGCACAGGCAAAAGCAGTCTTAGCATTTTACATAAAGTTTTAATTTATGCGCATATGATCAACATGCATGTAAACTAACAGTTTTCTTATGTCACCAAAGGTGCATTTTGGGCCTCAGAATTACAGAACAGATAAAAACAGCAAAGTGTTTTTTGACAAAGTTATCATGAGCATGAGCAATTTATAGCTTGACAATCCACATATAGAGTAACAAGAGACCACAATAACTATGATACACTTAATACAACTAAAAATGCACTAAATCTATTCAAGTCAGTTGAAAATAGCAAAAATGGTCAGTAAAGTTCATGACGTTTGATGAAGCAAATAGAAGCGTGTCAAGGCGCTCCTGAATTATGTCACTATAAAAGAAGCGTGTAGGCATTAAATAAAACTTGTTTCACAGGCAAAGCTTCTGTTATTCTATATAAAAAGAGCTTACAGAAGTTTCACCCTAAAATCTACACACTTTTAATCCAATATAAATTGATAACCGTCCATCTGATGCCTGAACAGGAAGAACTACTATAATATATATAGCAATTAAGAATCAAATGGTCTAGTAAAGATTTCCATCTATCTTCCTCACTGTATTAGCTTTCAGCTTATTTCGGTAAAAACTAGGAATATTGATATATGGAAAAAAAAGCTACAAGGGTGGATAAACTAAGCTTCTTTCTTCACTTATATGATGCCTGGAATATAATATATGCAAATAAGATATTAATATGCCATTAATAGTCTAAAAATCGAATGAAAATATTTTACTTTAGCTTAAAAAGATGTATGTGAAGGCCTGAAAAATAAACAGAGTTCAGGTAATAACTTATAAAACAGAAATATGAAAAGCCTGTATCCATGATTGAGATGCCTATAACTTTTAACTTATTCTCACATGAGTATTAAAAAACCCATTCGAATTTTCGCATCTGTGTTAAATTAATGCACCAATATCACATGTACACTGCCAGGTGTCCCATGACAATGATATATTTTCATAATCTCGAAGCAGTCAGCATCTTCTGTAAGAATAGCACCTTTCATCTCTCGTCAATATCAGATAACACCTCAAGTCCTCAAGCCTCTATATATAGTCGCAACTTGAGCTCCAAGTTCTTCAAAGCACAGCTGAAGTTCACATAACAAGCACTTTCTTACATATCGATCTACCAGCTACCTACTTCTAGTCTTTTGACCTATTATCTCAGTTTCATTCTAACATAATGGCCACAGTTACAAGGTTGGTTGCTGAAAAGCCGGTGGTGATTTTTAGCAAAAGTTCTTGCTGCATGTCTCACACAATTAAGACTCTGATTTACAGCTTTGGGGCAAATCCCACAGTTTACGAACTTGATGAACATCCTAACGGGCAGCAACTTGAGAAAGAGTTGAAAGCATTAGGACGTAAGACAAGTGTACCAGCCGTATATATAGGGCAGGAGCTAATTGGAGGTCCAAATGAGATCATGACGCTCCATCTCAAGGGCAAACTAGTCCAGCTGCTCAAGAAGGCTAATGCTATATGGGTATAATTTCAATGATAATAACATAAAGAATGGCATAACAGAATTTTGTTTCTAGGTAAAGGAACTGTTATGCTTCAGTAGTTTCTGGTTAGCCTTTTGGCAAACTTTTATACTTTCCACACCACATAATGTCAATCATGCTATACAATTTCCATATTAATTGTGAACATCTTCAGTTCAAGGGCACTTAAAGTAACTAGCATATTTCATGTAGCCATCAAGTGCCACACTCTCCTGATGTACAAATCCGTTCTTAAAATATAATGTGGAAATAGCCTATTCTTACGGGCACATAAACTAAGACTACATGTTAAAATAAACGATGATCAAACTTGCATAACTAGCCAAAAAGAAAGCCCATTAATCTTTGTGGCACCATCTCAAAAAACAGCAAGTAGATATCACACGTGACAAAGTAGCAGTAATAACAGGTGTTACATTATACACACAGACAGTCAGAATCAAACAAGGATAAAGAACACAGAATATGATCCTAAGTAAAGAGCAAAACACCAACACATAGACTAAGATGCTTATCTCACTACAATGAGAATGTCACAACTCACAAGTAACATTTTAAGACATAAAATGATTTATGTCAGCTGTATTTTTAAGGCCAGCCCTATCAAGTGACTTGTTCTTAATGGTTCCATATTATGTCCATAATATATATAAAATTTTCAAGTAACAGATCTAAGTCACTAACCTAACAATCAATAAAAGTGATGCACATCTCACTGCCAAGCCTTCCCTATGTCATCGCCAAAAACATTATAAAGGACTTTGCAGAATCCCGTTCATCCAACAGCACGCGTTTCATATACGTGTAAGTATGCAAATGATTGACAACATAAAGTCAGAACTGAAAACAGGATATAAGGAACACTAAACCATAGTACAGATGTTGTGTTCTGTGCACGCCACTAAAATATAGAATAATAATAAAGTGAAATGACTGACAAAGGCATGACGTCCCACCATCAAACAACATCATGAATAAATGAATAAAGACAAAAGGTGAATTGTAATCAACAATGAAAGAGGAGGAGAGCCTACAATCTAAACTTTTTCTCTCTCCGGCAACTAAGTATTATGGGGGTGTTTGGGAATGCTTATTTTTATTTTTATTTTTTTAATCCTTTTCTGCTTATTTTTAAGCAAAAGCAGTTGTGTGTTATCCAAACTGCTTCTGCTTATTACGAGGTAAAAATTAGCAGGTAGAAAGCGTTTATTTTCAAAATGCTTTTTTGCGATGATAACACCATTTTAAATGAATTTAATTGAATTTTTTTTTCCCGCGCATATTGCAATTTTTTACAAAATAAACAAATCCAAACACAATCTCCTAAAGTACTTACATTTAAGCAGATTATAAGTAGCTATATTTAGGCAGAAGCAGAGAAAATAAGCAATCCCTAAGCAATCTGTATTAGTTATTAGAATCTTTCCTAACAACAGGCTCATAATCAGCAAACTCATGATTTCGTGTGGTCCATAACTAGAACGCGGTCCACAACTCCACTAAAACTTGCTAATATGATTTCCAAAGCTGCAGAGGTCCACTAACATCCAGAAACATGACTGAACCTAACTCCTAACACGCCGCCACTGTTCCATAACCGAACCTACAATATGAGTAGCTAAGAGAGTGTTTGGCGCGCATTTCGAAAGCAGATATTCTATTTTCTTAAGCAATCTAACAATATATTCTATTAAATTATACATAATGAGAAATGATTGCAAGGCCTAATTTCGATAACCGCCAACATTGACTGGTCAACAGACCCCCGCCCCAAGAGGTAACTAGTACAGAATAAGGATATCCAAACACTAATCGTAATATTAATCAGTTTCATTATAATATATACAATTTTGAACAAAATTAAAGCGATTTAAAATACTACGAATCAAAGTGATTGAGAAGATTGAAGAAGGATATACCTAAATAATGTGCGTTGTTAGGGTTGGCATATGGATGATTCCATATATACCCATTTTTTGTTGATTCTAATAGCGGCAAAACGAATAATATAAAATTTTTAAGGGGTTTTATTAGTTAACTAGCTTCAAGGCCCGCCCGATGGGCGGCTAGCTTTAAGAATTATTAACAATATAAAATAAGTAGTAAATGATGAATAAGATATGAAGAATTCTTATTATCCAACAAAATAACAATAACCTAAGCTAATTTTCGTAGTCATATTTTTACAAAGATTTACCCTTTACACCCGTTGGACATAAAACATATTTGCATTTTCCTAAAGCTTGAAATTAATGATCAACAAATGAAAGGTGATTGATTAACTCATAGCAACACAAAAAGGTAAATGACATGATTATGGTATCTGATAGCAAGATCATAAGGCAATACATGGGTTTCACAAGTATATGATGGTCCCTTAAAACAACTGAAGTTGTTCAGCTATAATGGTAATGTATATCTGAGACCAAAGTCGTTATCTCTTTATATTTTGAACAGTAGACAAAAGCAGTAATGAAGTAAGAACCTTGCACCAAGACTCGATAACAAATGTAAACACAATATGTGATCTTCAACTTTTGGAATTAATGCTTGTAGCCCCAACCTTTATTTTGGAAAGTCCCTGCATTAACCAGCAATGTAAATGACTTAGTTATTTCTTTATCATATCGGACCAATGACAAACATAAATCGTAACCAATGGGTGATCTTATTCGCTGGGTCTAAGATCACATCTTTTTGCTTACCTTGATCAGAATTTGAGTAATTTGAGTAACATCGTCATAGTTGAAAGGCTTAGGAATACCCTAAATAATCCTAACATGATCCAACATACTCATGAATTATGATCTATATTATGTTATTAAAATAAAAAGTCAATTCAAGTCGCCATATAGTTCATACATATTCTTCTTATATTATTAGGTTATTGCTAATCAAATAAATTATCTTGTCACAATGATATTTAAATATACTATAAGGGATAGTCAAAGTTAGTTACATTTACACTGAAACATGTCTAGATAGCACAAATTATAGTTTTGATCAAGTATGACATGAGATTGATCAAGTGTTATGGACTTATGGATAATGAGAGAGCGTCGAAGGAGCAATTAAGGAGAAGCACATTTCAACATGTAATGAAGTAGATAACTAAAGTTTACGCGAACACCTCTATTTAGAATATAAATAATTAAAAAGATGATGAATAGTACATGAATAAATATTATGCAAGAGAAAATTATTACACTAAATAGATTGATTTAAAATAGCTAGATATTACACTAATAAACTGGTACCAACAATACATAACAATACGTTTATGTGAAACTTTAGTTTAGCATGTAAAAAAGGTTTTTGGACGATCCAACACGGCTGACCCGTTACAACACCAAGAAGATTTACTTGTTTAGACCCGTATCCATTTTGACATACAAACCATGTGGCTTACCTCGCAGTTGTTTGAGGCTGTTGTTACATATATTAGTTCATATCATATACAACGTTTACGGAGTCAGTATTACTATGATGTGTTAAGTGTCAATTGGGTCATATATTACATAATAATATCAAAATATAATTAGCTGCATGTTGTGTTAAGTTTTTAAAGCCATTAAGGATCTCATGAAATTAATACCATAAAATCATAAATTAATACCTATTCCATCAAAGAAACATAAATGGGTCACACTATCCACTTCTGCGATTTCATGACTTGAATGAAAAATGAAAGAGTTTAAATTGGATTTGTTTACCACGCAAGTAGATAATTGTGCAACTACCAATGCAATTGGATCGCTAAACGTTTCATAGTTGTTTGGGAGTACCTGCATAGGAGTTTCTTGACATTTCTGTAAATAAACAAAGATAATCATAAGCATCGTTGATATTTGGTTTACATAAATTAATGGGTAGCATGGGTCAAGAGGATCATATTTTGTTTTTTTATTTTTATTCATAAAGACCTTCTGACATTTTGATTAAAGAAAAATTAGCTAGATTAAAACTGAAAGAATAAAAACCGTCATTATATTATTTGACAAACTAATACTCCGTAATCAACAATGCTGCTTTTTGTAAAAAGTGCTCCTAATCAACCAAAACTAACCAGTCCAAAAAATTATCCGGTTTGACTAAAGTCAAGTTTGACCCTTTTAACCGTCTCAGCAGATCCGTCAAAACCTGAAATATAATAAAGCAATAAAGCATAAAATTACTTACTACTTGGAGTCCGCTAAATATACAGTAACAATCCTCGGTGTGGTATTTCAATGAAGGAGTTCTTTGGTGCATCACTCCATTTGTGTATTCCAATTAGCGGGTAACCTTGTACAACAAAACTACAATCACCAGAAGGTTTTCTCCACCAAAATGTTGCTGTAAATTAATGTGTTAATATAAACAATACACACACCTATGGTAGTGTGCATGAAAAAATGTCGATTCGTCAATATGAGCAAGTCTAAAAGCATTGCCAACAGGTCCTTCATATTCGATTCCCCATTTGTTAATGTTGCCGCTGTAAGTAAGCATCAATAAAGTTTAAAGGAAGAAAATACGATCGGTTATGGCTCCAAAAGTAGTTTACTTACCAAAAAGGTGATGGATTACTCCAAAAGTAGCTTACTTACCAAAGCTTATAAACGGTCTCGTCTTGGGCGCGACACTGAATACCGAATCTAATGATACACAAAAACTATTACACTAACCACATAGTTTGTACAATGAATTATGAATTGAAATAGGCATAGATGTTTACCATCCCATTTCTTCATCATCACGAGTTGTAGCACAAAGATAATTTTCCCATGATCAGTACGCGAATTCAGAAATTGACAAAAACTGATCAGCAAACATTCCATTATCCCCTACAAGTATGCAAAATATGAAAATGGTGCATATAATTTGACTCAATAGTGATAGGACAACAATGAGTCTAAGGCACAAAATGAAAACTTACTCCACATCGAGTGTAAGAGGTTTCTTTTTTTCATATTTTCCATTCTTGTCGAAGTTATCAAGTTCATCACAAGCCACAACTTGTCCAATCACAGCTGCATAAATAATAAAGTAATTATGGTGATTGATAATTTACAAATATAATTATTAACAGATCATGTAAATGCATACCAAATTGTCCATCCAGCATACAAACTTGTAGTTCAGTTATTGTTTTGAATGGTCTAAAATCAAAACCATGAACTGATCCAGTAAAGTCAAGACACTTTTCAATAATATAGTGTTTGATAAAAAGCTCAGCCACATCTGATTCTTAAACAAAATGCAATTTATAACGAATTTAAAACATTAAGTGAATTCAACAACCTAAACAAAGTGCAATTTATAACGAATTTACCTTCACACACATTTCATCAAACACATGATGTGCATAAAACACATAATCAGTTCGTAGCAAATAATATAAAGAATTTAGTCACACATTAAATATAAAGAAATTAAATAAAATGGGTAAAAAAACTTATCGATAAATGCATCCTTAGAATAAGAAAACTATAAATAAGATAAAAAATGCCATTAACAAATACTAAACACTACTATCAATGAATCCACTTATGTACAGTATTAAATCGGTTAACCATTGTTTTGACAACTTTGAATATGATGATGGAGTAACAATTCAACAATTTGATTATAATTTTAAAAGTGAGGATTTTTATGATTCCATCGTATAATAATCTACGAACACCAAAAAATGTGACAGATCATACAAAGCAATAATTAACTAAAACAACTTATTAGGGTTTATTCACAAAAAATAAATTAAGATAGAAAAACTCACAGGCGGAACACGTAATTTCGTATAAATCCGTTTTCTTATCATCAAAACTTTGTTGATTCCTTATTGTTGTGGCGTGTTTATAATTTTTTTTCCCAGATCCGGTTTGTTTCCTTGTAGATCTGATTTTATTTGGGGGCTTTTTGTTATTATGGTTTTTGTTTGGATGATCTTTTGAACCGATTTGGGGGAGATGATGGTTTCTAAAAGCTCTATTTAATTTTTATTGATATACTATTGATTTTGTGATTTTCGGTTAGGGATTGAGAAAGGGATCTTGAGAGGATTTATGTGTATGTTTTTTATGTTAAGATACCAAATGAAGAATAGTAGGGTAATGCCGCCCAATCTTTTCTTTGCATTTACTGCTTTAGAAACGAAATGCACAAGGACCGTCGGATAGGCTGAATATCCACATGTCATTATCTGAGGAATTTTGAGAGGAGAAATTTTAGCAAAACCTTGTTTTATATAGATAGTAGATAAGGGTTTAAGGGGTGTTTGGATTGAATTACTTCATTTGCAATACAACTGTTTACTTGGTGTTTGTTTTAAGAGAGGCGCCAAAATAAGCCTATTTTTGTGTTTGTATAATTTTATAAGCTTGAGCTTGTATGAGGATGTTTTCATAAAGTTTAAATTTTGTTGTTTATTTAAGAGGCCTTTGACTTAGGGTGTGTTTGGCCCGGAGTATTTAGCAGTATTTTGGAGCGGTGAGTGTTGTGATCTTTAATGCTCGTTTGGCAAACAGCAAGTAGCTTTATCTATTTTTTTGAAATGCTCATCTTCCAACGCTCTATGAAGTAGCATTTTTAGTAGCTGTTTACACATTATGATTACACTTACAGCCAGGGACGGAGCTTGAACAATATTTTGGAGTGGCCGAAATACAATAACTTAATTTTGAGGGGGTCAAACCTTTAGTTGTCTTTTATTTACATTATTTTGCATGTAAAATACACACAATTATACATAGTGGTCCTAAATTTTGGGGGCCAAAACCCCCTCTTGCCCCTTAAAAGATATGTCCCTGCTACGTTACCAAAAGTTTTTATTGAAAAAAAACTAGTGCTCTTTTTTCCAAACACACCCTTATTGAAGGGGCATTATAGCAAAAAAGACGGTGTTACTCTTATTGTTAACTCGAAAGCTACTTTCAAATACACTTAACCACCACCAAGGACCTAGTGGTGTCAAAAATCATTAGGTGCACATGTTGAGGTGTGGCAAGGGAAAGAGTAGGAGACACTCATGAGGATTGCACAGTTTGATTACGAAGTTAATTAACTATATTCAAAACCAAACATCCTCTAACTTATAGATATTATCTGAGTATTATACTTTCGAAATACTGGATGACGAGTTTGTGTCCAAGCACTGTCTCATAGATTTTATTTTGTTAAACAGTCCTCAACTGAACCTGCATCCATTCAGAATCGAACCAAAATCGATATAAAAGTACTAGAAATGAGAACTGAGCCGTATAGTGCAGGTTTCGTGTCAATTCAGCTATGGTTTAGTGTTGATTTCATCTTAAATCGGACCATACACGTGTATGTGAAGTTTAAAAGAAATAGTTCATGACGATCAAATCATTGCCCATTATTCGACTGAATTGAAATGATCATATTGTTTAGAAAAGTGATACCGGACTGAAGCAAACCCACAACTGAAATATGAAATAAAAGATGACACACGGATATAACGTGGAAAACCCCAACAGGGTAAAAACCACGGGCAAGGAAGGATACGTTTCACTATGTAAACTAGGAGTTACACCTTTTCTCTAGTTACAAGGATAATACAAATTTATATCTCTTGTAACTAGGAAATACTAAACTCTCTATTATTACAAGTACTAGGAGAAAGAAATAGACCAAGACACTATGTGTTTCTTGGAATGGGATGACAGACAATGCCATGGCCTTTGCCTTTTATAGGCATTTCTTCTTGTCACTTGCATTGCAACTTGCTACCAACTTGTGCATGAGATAAGATACTCATATCTTCCAACTTGCAAAATATTCCATATGAGATACATTGTATCTTATTACCAACAATCTCCCACTTGAAGATTAGATTGAAACTCAATCAATCTTCACACCGTTATCCTTCCTTGCACTTTCATGTTGCTTACGTTTCCGCTAGGCCGCATGAGGATCGTCACCATATAAACTTGTCATTGTTGATTGCTTTTGTCAGATAATCTGCCACGTTATCATCAGTATGAATTTTTTGCATTTCCACGGTTCCTTCTTCCACTTTCTCACGAACGAAGTGATACTGAACTCGTATATGCTTTGTCTTTGAATGAAATGCTGGATTCCTTGCCAGATACAAGGCGCTCTGATTGTCACAAAACAGAGTAATTTTCTCTTGTTCGTGCCCGAGCTCTTCCAACAACATCTTCAACCATACTGCTTCTTTGCTGGCTTGAGCAGCTGCAACATATTCTGCTTCCGTTGTTGACATAGCGACAACTGACTGCAGTTTTGAAACCCAGCTTACTGTTCCGCCAAAAAGTGTAAATGCATACCCGGTGGTTGATTTACTTCCTTCAAGATCACCTGCATAATCAGAATCAACATATCCTCTGACAGTTAAACCCGATTCCCCATAACATAATGCAACATCCGAGGTTCCTTTAAGATATCTAAAGATCCTCTTCACAGCTTCCCAATGCTCTCTACCAGGTTCCGCCATGTACCGACTCACTACTCCCACTGCATGTGCAATGTCTGGTCTTGTACAAATCATCGCGAACATTAAACTTCCCACTGCTGATGCATACGGTACTCGAGACATCTCCATCCTCTCTTCTTCATACGGTACTCGAGGATAACTTGACATTAGTAGGAAACAGGGTTGATATTGGCTTACAATCTTGCATATTGAACCTTTGCAAGATTTTCTTCACATAACTTTTCTGTGAAAGCCAAACTTTCCTACTAACTCTATCTCGGTGAATTTGCATCCCTAGAATCTTGTTTGCGGGTCCAAGGTCTTTCATCTCGAATTTCCTAGCGAGTTGTGCCTTCAGTTTACTAATACGACCTTTGTTGAGGCTTGCAACCAACATGTCGTCAACATATAACAGCAAGATGACAAAATCATTGTCTCCAAACCTCTTGTAATATGCACAAGGGTCTGCGTGTAGTCTGTTATATCCAAGGCTAGTGATGAAAGAATCAAATCTCTTGTACCAACACCGTGGCGCCTGCTTTAAACCGTACAGAGATTTGTTTAACCTGCAAACCAAGTTCTCTTTTCCTTTTTGTTTAAAACCTTCTGGTTGGAGCATGTAAATTTCTTCCTCAAGATTTCCATGAAGAAATGCAGTTTTCACATCTAGCTGCTCTAGATGTAAATCATACGTAGCACACATTGCCAGAACCACTCGAACAGTTGTCATTCGAACCACAGGGGAAAATATTTCATTGAAGTCGACTCCCTCTTTCTGAGCATATCCTTTGACTACCAATCTTGCACGATACCTCTCCACCTGGTCATCACCGTTCCTCTTGATCTTATATACCCATTTGTTTCCAATGGGTTTTCTACCTACTGGTAGTGGCATCAGTTCCCACGTTTTATTCTTATGAAGAGCTTCAATTTCTTCTTGCATTGCTTCCCTCCAGAACGAAGCATCTGAATTATTCAGTGCTTCTTGAAGAGTTGACGGCTCTCCTTCCTCTGTAAGAAGACAGTATGCAACATTGCCCTCCATAACATAATCTGTGTGCCACACCGGACGTTTTCTTTCACGATTAAGAGTACGAGTCGTTGGAGCTTGAGACTCAGTTGTCTCATTCACCTCGTGCTGTGGTACGGCTTCAGAAGAATCACTCGAATGAGATTGATTTTCCACCTGTATTGATGTAGTTTCACTTGTAATGCTATCACCTTCTTCATTCTCTTGAACTTTGTCTTCCATAAAGACAACATCTCTGCTGACGACTACTTTGCGGGCAGTGGGATCCCACAAGCGATACCCCTTTACTCCGTCAGCAAACCCCAAGAACAAACATTTTTTGGATTTCAGATCCAGCTTTGTAGTTTCTTGAGAATTGTACATCACGTACACAGGACTTCCGAATATATGAAGGTCTGAATAGTTGACCGGCTTTCCCGTCCACATCTCCATCGGTGTCTTCAACTCAACTGCAGTTGAAGGTGACCGATTTATCACATAACAGGCGGTATTAACTGCTTTTGCCCAGAACGATTTTTCCAAGCCTGCAGTTGCCAAGATTGCTCTTGCTCTTTCTAACAAGGTTCTGTTCATCCGCTCTGCCACTCCGTTCTGTTGAGGAGTGTATGTTGTCGTGAACTGCCTTTTGATTCCTTCTTGCCTGCAAAAGGTATCAAATTCATCACCAGTGTATTCACCTCCATTATCTGTCCTCAAACACTTGATTTTCTTTCCAGAATCAAGTGCAACCCGCGCTTTGTAAACTTTGAAAACTTCAAACACATCAGACTTCTTCTTGATTGGGTACACCCAACATCTCCTGGAATAGTCATCAATGAAGGATACAAAATACTTTGCTCCTCCCAGG
Source organism: Artemisia annua (assembly GCA_014162995.1). Lineage (NCBI taxonomy): Eukaryota > Viridiplantae > Streptophyta > Magnoliopsida > Asterales > Asteraceae > Artemisia > Artemisia annua. Next base: position 122,623 of record LBNU01004297.1, on the reverse strand, counting down.
GATAGAACCGATGCCTGCCATACATCAGAGTGAACCAATTCTAGAACAGAGACACTTCTAGAATTTGATGTCTTGAATTTTAGGCGATGCTTGTTGCTGATAACACAATGCTCACAGAAAGGTAAGAAACCTTTGTGAGGCCAGGAATTAACTTCCTTTCAACAAGAATCTTCATTCCTTGTTCTGACATATGTCCAAGCTTCTGATGCCATGTTATTGCAACTCTATGACTCGGACTATGTGAAGCAACAGATGCTTCCGCCTCCTCAACTATCTCTCCTTCAGTTGGTATAAGTTCGCAGTCACCTTTTCACCTTTCATAAGTACAAGCGCGCCTTTTATAAGTTTCATGATCTTGTTTTCTATTTCAACCTTACAACCAAGATCATCAAATTGCCCTAAAGACAATAAATTCTTTTTCAGGCCCTCCACGTGTCGCACATCCCGAATAGTACGAACTGTACCATCATGCACCTTCACCATGATACTTCCAATTCCAATGATCTTTAGTTTTTGATCATTGCAACTGTACACAGATCCGCCTCCAGAGATAGGTTTATATTGATGAAACCATTCTCTTCTTGCGGTCATATGAAAAGTTGCTCCCGTATCGAACAGCCATACATCTGCAAATCTCTTCCTGCCTTCATTTGCAACCGCTGCTTCACAACACAGAGCGTTACCATCTTCTGAAGTGCTAGCGACATTTCTTTGAGGATTAGAGTTGCTTAAACTCCTACAATCTTTCCTCATGTGACCCGGCTTGCCACATTTGAAGCATTTAAAATTCTTTTTCTTTCCTATTTTAGATTTACCATGATTGTGACTCCCACTGGAGCCAGGTTCCATTGACCTCTCTCTCGTTACCACCAACGCCTCCACCTGTCTTGAACTGGCCTGTATGTCCTCCCTATTGTTACACCTATTTTCTTCTTCCAGAATAGCGGCTGCAACATCATCGAAGACTAGATAGTCCGAAAGAACATTACTGGTTAAGTTGATTATGAGTTGGTCATATGAGTCAGGTAAACTTTGAAGTAGAATTTCAGCACATTCTTGTGGCTCTATTTTACAACTCAAAGACATGAGTTGAGAAAATAAAGTATTCAGGTTATTAATGTGCTCAGTCACTGAAGTAGATTCCATCATGAGAAGAGCATAAAGTTTCCTCTTAAGAAATATTTTATTGTGGAGCGATCTTGCTTCGTACAATCGAGCAAGATGATCACAAATCTCCTTTGCAGTCTTCTTCTCCTCTATGCTTGACAAAACTCCATCTGCTAATGCCAGATGAAGATTTGCAATAGCATTTCCATCAATCTCGTCCCATTTGTCATCCGTGACCTCAGCTGGCCTTTCGTCAATGGCCGCTAAACATTTATCCTTTCTAAGGATAGCCTTCATCTTTAATTTCCACAACGAGAAATTATTCCCACTGAATTTTTCGATTTCAAATTTCGCCGCCATTGCTACAGTCACAATCTACTTTTCGACAAATTACTATTTGCGAAGAATAGTAACGAACACCTTTTGAGTGAGTATAATCTTACTTATCTTTTGATGTGGAGGGTCCACTAATTAGTGGCAACCACAGAGCATACGATAAATAATTATACACACACCCAACCTTAGCTCATTGTTAAAAGTGGATACATTGTATCTAATAAAGATAAGAGAATCTTTCAAGTGGATGCAACTTGGTTCTCAATTTGGCCTACTTGTGTTTGTGATTCATGCATTGCTACCACTATAAATAGAGCCTTGTGCAAGAACAGTTTGCTCATCCCATTCCAAGAAACACATAGTGTCTTGGTCTATTTCTTTCTCCTAGTACTTGTAATAATAGAGAGTTTAGTATTTCCTAGTTACAAGAGATATAAATTTGTATTATCCTTGTAACTAGAGAAAAGGTGTAACTCCTAGTTTACATAGTGAAACGTATCTTTCCTTGCCCGTGGTTTTTACCCTTTTGGGGTTTTCCACGTTATATCCGTGTGTCATCTTTTATTATATTTCATAATTTTAGCCGCGGGTTTGCTTCAGTCCGGTGTCACTTTTCTCAACAAGTGGTATCAAGAGCTAAGGTTGGGTGTGTGTATAATTATTTATCGTGCTCTGTGGTTGCCACTAATTAGTGGACCCTCCACATCAAAAGCTAAGTAAGATTATACTCACTCAAAAGATGTTCGTTACTATTCTTCGCAAATAGTAATTTGTCGAAAAGTAGATTGTGACTGTAGCAATGGCGGCGAAATTTGAAATCGAAAAATTCAATGGGAATAATTTCTCGTTGTGGAAATTAAAGATGAAGCCTATCCTTAGAAAGGATAAATGTTTAGCGGCCATTGACGAAAGGCTAGCTGAGGTCACGGATGACAGATGGGACGAGATTGATGGNACTCAAAAGATGTTCGTTACTATTCTTCGCAAATAGTAATTTGTCGAAAAGTAGATTGTGACTGTAGCAATGGCGGCGAAATTTGAAATCGAAAAATTCAATGGGAATAATTTCTCGTTGTGGAAATTAAAGATGAAGCCTATCCTTAGAAAGGATAAATGTTTAGCGGCCATTGACGAAAGGCTAGCTGAGGTCACGGATGACAGATGGGACGAGATTGATGGAAATGCTATTGCAAATCTTCATCTGGCATTAGCAGATGGAGTTTTGTCAAGCATAGAGGAGAAGAAGACTGCAAAGGAGATTTGGGATCATCTTGCTCGATTGTACGAAGCAAGATCGCTCCACAATAAAATATTTCTTAAGAGGAAACTTTATGCTCTTCGCATGATGGAATCTACTTCAGTGACTGAGCACATTAATAACCTGAATACTTTATTTTCTCAGCTCATGTCTTTGAGCTGTAAAATAAAGCCACAGGAACGTGCAGAAATTCTACTTCAAAGTTTACCTGACTCATATGACCAACTCATAATCAACTTAACCAGTAATGTTCTTTCGGACTATCTAGTCTTTGATGATGTTG
>LBNU01004297.1:77226-119388 GCA_014162995.1 Artemisia annua | reverse complement strand
CTAAATCAAAGTATCAGAACCTGGCTCTGATACCACTTGATGGATCTAAACACACACCTTGTGTTGTTGATACTTTGAGTAATATAATTAAGCACGCGGAATTTACTTAACAACACTTAGAAGACAGTTTATATGATGTATTGTGAGTGAGTATAGTTGTATGTAACACAAAGCTTCAATATTATTAATGATAATAATACGAGTGATCTTAGCTATCACTAGGGTTACACCTTGAAGCTCTCTAGAATAATTCGTACATATGATCATGACCTAGGATCTCCTTTTATAGCACAAGGAGTCCTTTACAAGATAAGTATAATGCTATCTAAATAGAATATTCACAAGATCTATTCTATACTTATCTATACACGAATACATAACAGTTATCTAGTAAGCAGTGGTAATAATATGTACTAGCAGTGGTAATGAGTTTCCACTGCTAGTGCATTCTTCAGCAGTGTCTTCCATAAGCCTATCAGTGGTAACTGTTATCTTTATTCCCAACAGGGCCCAATAAGCTTTGTGCTCGAGCTCGATCGATAGATGACATGCTTTTCCATATACGAGCTTGTATGGAGTGCACCCGATGGGTGTTTTGTAAGCCGTACGAAAAGCCCATAAAGCGTCATCTAACTTATCCGACCAAGAGGCACGATTCTCGCCTACGGTCCTTTCAAGAATTTGCTTTAAACCTCGGTTTGAAACCTCCACTTGCCCACTAGTTTGTGGGTGATATGCGGTAGCAAGACGGTGAGTGACACCGTACTTAAGCATGACCTTTGCAAATTTGTCATTGCAAAAGTGAGTACCGCGATCACTAATGATGGCACGGGGAGTTCCAAACCTAGCGAAGAGAGACTTAAGAAATTTCACAACAACTCGGGCGTCATTAGTGGGGAGCGCTTTTGCTTCAACCCATTTCGACAAATAATCGACGGCCACGAGTATATACTTGTTCCCTCGTGAAGACGGGAACGGCCCCATGAAATCAATGCCCCATACATCAAAAATTTCACAAACTTGGATGACATTTTGTGGCATTTCATCCCGTTGTGTAATCTTTCCTTGACGTTGACAAGAGTCGCAAGATTTGACTAAGTCATGGGCATCTTTGTAAATAGTGGGCCAATAGAAACCGGAATCAAATACTTTTCGAGCGGTGTAGTTCGGGCCATGATGTCCCCCGGTGGGTCCATTATGACAAGCCTTAAGAATTTCCATGGCTTCTTGGCCATGAACACACCTACGAATGACTTGATCCGCACAAACTTTGAACAAATAGGGGTCGTCCCAAAAGTAGTGATTAACATCTTTGAGAAATTTGTTCTTTTGGTGGGACGACATCCCTTTCACAATGAAATTCCCCGCATGGTAGTTTGCAAAGTCGGCAAACCATGGGGTACTAGAATCACCACGACTAGAAATCACATTAAGTGTCTCGAGAGGAAACGTTTCATTTATTTCCTTTTTCTCGAGCTCACTTTGATGAGGGTTTTCCAATCGGGAAAGATGATCAGCAGCAAGGTTCTCGGCTCCTTTTTTATCCCGAATAAGGATATCAAATTCTTGTAGGAGAAGAACCCAACGGATCAACCTCGGCTTTGCATCTTGTTTAGCAAAGAGATACTTGAGAGCCGAGTGGTCCGTATACACTATGCTTTTAGTCAAGATTAAGTATGGCCGAAACTTCTCAAAAGCATACACCACGGCTAGTAATTCTTTTTCCGTTGTGGTGTAGTGAGCTTGAGCTTCGGTTAACGTTTTGCTTGCATAATGAATCGGCTGAAAATACTTGGTTTTACGTTGCCCCAAGACCGCACCCATGGCAAAATCGCTAGCATCGCACATAAGCTCGAAAGGTAGGTTCCAATCGGGGGCAACTAAGATCGGTGCCTCGGTAAGCTTTTTCTTAAGAGTTTGAAAAGCCTCGATGCACTCATCGGAAAAGACAAACGGAGTTTCTTTTTCAAGAAGTCGGGTCATAGGCCTAGCTATTTTCGAGAAATCTTGAATAAATCTACGATAAAAGCCGGCGTGACCAAGAAAACTCCGAACACCTTTGACAGTTGTGGGAGGAGGTAGTTTAGCTATGACATCGATTTTAGCTCTATCGACCTCAATCCCGCTCTTAGAAATTTTATGGCCAAGGACAATGCCTTCTTTGACCATAAAATGGCTTTTCTCCCAATTTAGACTTAGATTCGTATCTTCACATCTTTGAAGCATTTTATCTAAATTGGTAAGACAAGATTCAAACGAATTCCCAACGACCGAGAAATCATCCATGAAGACCTCCATCGTTTTCTCGATCATGTCGTGAAAAATGGCCATCATGCATCTTTGAAACGTGGCCGGAGCATTGCACAAGCCAAAAGGCATGCGACGATAAGCAAATGTTCCATATGGGCACGTGAAAGTTGTTTTCTCTTGATCTTGAGGATCGATGGGAATTTGGAAATAACCCGAGAAACCGTCAAGGAAACAATAGTATTCGTTTCCCGCAAGTCTTTCGAGCATTTGGTCCATGAAAGGTAGAGGAAAATGGTCTTTGCGGGTGGCGTCATTTAACTTTCGGTAGTCAATGCAAACACGCCATCCCGTCACCAATCGAGTCGGAATTAACTCATTATCATCATTCTTAACAACCGTAATACCACCCTTCTTGGGCACACAATGGACGGGGCTCACCCAAGGACTATCCGAGATAGGGTAAATCAAGCCGGCATCAAGAAGTTTTATGACTTCTTGTTTGATGACCTCATGAATTTTCGGATTCACCCTTCTTTGTTGTTGAACCGCCGGTTTATAGTCATCCTCCATCAAAATCTTGTGCATACAAAATTCCGGGCTAATACCCTTGATGTCGGAAAGTTTCCAAGCGATGGCTCGCTTGTGTGACTTTAAAACCTTTATGAGAGCGGTTTTGTTTTCCTCACTCAAGTCTTTAGCAATAATGACGGGAAACTTATCGTCACCCTCCAAAAATGCATACTCGAGATGAGGTGGTAAGTCCTTAAGTTCGACCTCGGGAGGATCAATAGATTTTTCAATGGATTTGATCTCCTCATTATGAAGTTCTTTTGGAGGAAGAGGGGAAAACGGATCTTCATTTAACAATTGTTCAAGCAAAAGTATATCCCCCTCGGAGTCAAGATAGTCATCATCAACTTCTTGTGACATTGAGCTATCTAGAGCAAGGAAAGCCTCGACATCGTTTAAAAAGAAGTCACTTCCCTCAAATGGAGTGAGGGAAGGAGACGAGTCGGCTATGATTGGAGAAGGAGTGGGATCGCCACTCGGAGAAAAACCAAGCACTTCTTGAGAGTACTCCTCAGAAGCAATTTCAATGGCATCAACTCGGTTAATTTCTTCTCGTTCAAGGTCAAGGAGATCTTTTGAAGTATTTTCAATGTTTATGACCAATTTTTCATCTCCGACCCTTAAAGTCATTTCACCTTCGAAGACGTCAATTAATGCACGAGCCGTTTTCAAGAATGGTCTTCCCAAAATGAGGGGAACACGTGGGTCGGCATCAAAATTAACGACTACGAAGTCGGCAGGAAAATAGAACTTTCCAACCTTCACAAAGACATCTTCAGCAATACCCTCGGGCTTAGTAATTGTTCGGGTTGCCAATTCTAGAGTCATGTGTGTTGGAGTAAGTTCGGGAAGTGAAAGCTTTTGCCAAATAGAGAAAGGCATAAGATTTATGCTAGCGCCAAGATCGGCCAAGGCGAAGCACTCTTCAAGCTTTTGGAAATCACAAGGGATGAGAAATTTTCCGGGGTCTCCTAATTTTTCAGGAAGTTTCTTTAGGAGTACCGCCGAACAATTTTCATTCAAACGAGTGTTGGTGAGCTCCATCATTTTCTCTTTGTTGCTAAGAAGACTCTTGAAAGTGGAAGCAAACTTGGGCATGTAAAGAAGAGCATCCGCAAAACTAATATCGAAGTGTAACTTTTGAAAAATTTCAAGAAACTTCTTCATTTGGATATTAGTTTTGTCACGGAGTTGTTGATCATTAAGCCTCGAGGGATATGGGATCGAAGTCTTAGGAATACTCTTTGGGAAGTCAAATTCGGGAGTTGAAGTTTGGACTTCCGAAGGTTGAACTTGTGCGGTACTTCGTGAGCTTGAGGAATGCACCTTGTTCTTTGTCACCTCGGGTTCTCGTTCCACTTCCTTCAATGGTGGAGGAGTAGTAGAAGTTGAGGGTCCATCATAAGAAACACCACTACGGGTTGTGATCGCCTTTTCATCGCCCTTCGGGTTGGCGATCGTGTTGCTTGGAAGCGTACCCGATCCCGAAGGTCGATCATTTAAAGACTTTTTAAGTTCAGAAATCTGACTAACCAACAACCTGTTTGTTTCTTCTTGAGCTTTCATAAATTGTTTCAACAATTCATCGGTTGATGATTGAGTTTGAACAATGGCTTGATTTTGATTAGGAAAATTTTGAGCTCGGTTGTTTTGATTGAAAGCTTGGTGTTGAAAATTTCCTTGGTTATGATTACCATTACCATGAAAATTGTTTCCTTGATTACCATAACCTTGATTTCTATTCAAGTTTCCTTGATTTTGAAACCCTTGATTGAAATTCCCTTGGTTTTGAAAACCTTGGTTCATTCGATTTTGGTTTTGGTTACGGTTTTGATTGAAACTTTGGTTTTAGTTTTGAGGAAATCCGGGTGGTCCACTTTGGTTGCTAGCACGGTAGTTTGGCTCCATTTGAGGACGGTATTGGTTACCTCCTTGATTAGAACTACCGGCTATCGCATTAACTTCAAATGGATTGCCATCGGTGGCAGTACAATTGTAATATGCATGTGGACCGCCACAAGTCACACAAACTTCAACTTTCTTGACCTCTGCAGGTTGAGAAGTTTGTGGAGAAGAAACTTTCTTGTTTTGGGTGAGCACTAAGGCATGGATGGCTTCCGTGAGTTTGTCAAGTCTAGCATCGGTGCTAGATTGAGCCACGGGTAATGAAGTAGAAGGACTAGCATTTGCTTGGGAAACAACCGATTTGCTTCGTGGAATGCGGACCTTAGACTTATTTTCAATGATAGCCAAAGCATCCCTAGTGGTTCGATTCAAGAAATTACCTCCCGCGGAGGCATTGAGAGAGTCTTGATCGATTTGGCTCACACCATTGTAGAAAGTGTCGAGTTGCATTAACTCAGAGAAACCATGATGAGGACATTTGCGAAGCATGTCCTTGAAACGATCCCACGCCTCACTGAATGATTCATCGAATTTCTGCGTGAATTTCATGATCTCATTCTTAAGGGCGGTGGTTTTGGACGGAGGAAAGAATTCGTTCACAAACTTCTTGACCAAATCTTCCCATGTTTCGATCGATCGAGGGGGTTGTTTGTCAAGCCAATTCTTGGCAGCCCCATCGAGAGAAAACGGGAAAAGAAGAAGTTTGATTGCCTCTTCAGGGACATTTTTGCATTTGATGGTGGATGTGATTTTGTTGAACCATCGAATGTGATCTTGAGGGTCGTCCCTTTCAAAGCCATAGAATTGCCGGGATGTGACTAGGTTTATCAACCCGGTTTTGAGTTCAAAATTGTCAGCCACGATGGCTGGAACAACGATAGCATCTCCATATCCCTCGATGGGTGCTTGGAGAAGCTCATTCATAGTGGGCTCGGCCGCCATGACAGGAGGAATAGTGCGAATCTCGGGTTCGACTATTGGAGGGGCTCGTCGACGATTACGCCTTCTCGGGATGTTGTTAAGCGATTGTAAAGGACTTGATGGTGTAGACGAACGAGTGCGCATGCACCACACAAAAACGCTTCAATTAAAACAAGACCAACTTAAAAGACAGGGGAACTTAAACCAATAATCAAGAACGTAAGGTTAACTCTTAAGGACAAACGCACAAAGGAGCGGGAGAGAAGAATGGATCTCTCACTAGGGCGAAGTTCGTCGGATCGCCCTATACCGTTTCGACTCCTCTTAAAGTTTGCTTATCATTTAAAAGTTTTCCAAAACGCAAGTGATACAAAGGCAAGTTTTGATCTTTGGTTTGGGAACTTATTAATGTTCACACCCCCAGTTGGTAGGTGTTCTGCCTTGATTTTCGGTGGTAAGATTTTATTGTTGTAATTATTAAACAAAGAAAACGGGAAAATCTTTTTGTGTTTTAATCTTTTATAGATATAATACATATATAGAAACAAAAAAAATATATTTTTGGTTTTTTATAAGGTTTTGAAAGCGGTAACTTCTTGCGAAGGTTCTACAAGACTAATCGTTAAAACCTTTTACGAGACTTTCGGCACACAGCCTCCCCGGCAGCGGCGCCATTTGATTCGTTGTGTTTTTGTGTCAAAACGATATATCAAAAATACCAACAAAGTGAGGTCAATGTTATCGTGAGGACAACAAGACGTGGAGAAATACAAGTAAACCCTTCGTGAAAAGGATTTCCTCGTAAACTCGTGCAATGTGATATTTTTAAGACCGGGAAAGTGATTTCCCGGGTCGTGTCCCAACGAGGAGTGAATGGAAAGTAACGAGAAAAGATCGAGATTAAAATCTTGTATGTTTGGTTGAGAAAGGTTATTTGGTTTTGTGATACGTTAAATTAACGGAAATTAAAAATTAACGAACGAGAATGAAAATAAATCAACCTAAAGGGAACAAAAGGCAAATGGCAAACTAGGGGAATCCTAAAATACTACGGGAATCAAAATTAGGTATCGGGAATCCTAAAACACAAGTAAACAAATAATGTGACGTTTATTTAAGATAAACGTTAACGTACAAATAAAAACGTGAAATTTTAGCTACGCAAATCCTACGGGCCTACAAATAATTTTCTAACGCACTAAAAGACAAAAGAAAATTTTGGAAAAAAGAAAATTAAAAATTTGATAAAAATTCTAATTATTATGATTTAAATACTAATTAACACTAATTAATTTCTAATAATTAAAGTACAACTCCTAAAAATCTGAAACTTTTTTAATAAATTCTACAAACTAAAACTGATTTAAGAAAAATATAAAAAGTGGGGAGCATAGTACAAATAAGCAGATTAATAAGCTCACAAAAGCTGATAAGCTAAATAGTGCCACCTCTATAAAAATAAAATTTGCAAAAGAAGACTTGAGAAGTCCCTAGGACGCGTTGGTAGCAGGTGTGTGTGTTGTGTGTTTGTGCAAGAGGTCCTGAGTTCGAACCTAGATTTTTACACAAATTTTATTTTCTTTCTTTTTGCTTCTTTTTTCTTGACTGCTTGCTTAACACATCCACAAACTCAAACAAAAGTTACAAACTTCTTTTCTTTCTTTGAAATCAGATTACAACAACAAAGTTTCAAACAAATTTATTGAAATCAAAACAGATTTATGATCAAACTTGGTTTTTCAAAATCTTTGTTTTTCTTTTTTCTCTTGTGACTGCCAAACTTAAGCCACCAATCAAATGAGCTTAAACAAGCTTAAGGTTTGACAACAACCAATAGCAGTAACAACAACAACAAAATTAAACAAGAACAAGAACAACAACTGCAAACAACAACAAGAACATGAACAAGCAGTAGCAGCAAAAGTAACAAGAACACAATAAGCAAATAAGCTCAGATGGGTAAACAAGCTTTTATGAGCTTATACAAATTAACAACCAACAACAAGAAAGAACAACAATTGCTTACAATAACAACAACAATAATAAATAACATTAACAACAACAGCTAAATCAAGAATAATCCACAAGCTCAGTATATACTAATCAAATCAGTATATACTGAGACAACAACAGCAGCAGACCAAAAATAAGCCCAAAGAAGGCTCAAAAATAAGCAATGAATAAGCAGTATAGACCAAACTAAAGGCTATTCTCTGAAATCTACCTAGGGGTCTATCCAAAACAATAAATATCACACTATTTGATCCAGAATTGAGCTACTTATTGCCAAAAGAAAATTGTGCAAATCTGAGAAGCAGGGGGGGTTCTTGGTCAGATAAGCAACTTCCAAGTCAATATTAAGTGACCAAATCTATTTCAATTGCCAAATCTCTTTTTGATTCAAGAAAACAACCTGGCAAGGATTTCAAAAACTCAAAAACTTTGCATTTTCATCCATTAATGAACCCTAGAGACTCATTTAAATTTTGTTCCATTTTCAAGTATGCAATTTTGACTTTATGAAATTTTTTGAGAACTTGACTTTTGTGAGATTCCACTGACTCAAATTGATTGATTGATGTTTCTATAACCTAAGTGAAGCTACTTTAAGCAATCCTAACTAGTTCTAAGCTAAATTCAAAGATCTGAGCATCCAAAATCCATACAGTTAAGCTGTGAAGGATTTGGAATGAAATTTTGACTTTTTCTTTGAGAATTAACAAACCAAAGGTTCCTCTGAACTAACTTGGGCCTAGGAGACTTATCTGAGTGAAATTCAACCACAAATAACAACTACAACTAAGTGCAATTAACTAAGCCAAACACCCCTTATATGGACTGTTTTGAGATTTTCAGAGTAAATGAGCAAATAAACACTGTAACTAGACTAATGACCTTATACTTAGCAAGATTAAACTTAACTAAACAGGATTGAACAATCAATAGCCACTAATAACACTTAACACATAAAATGGAAAAAATAATGTCTAAAACTCTTACTTGCCATCCAAGCTAGGAGACAAATGAGAACCAGTAACCAAAGAACAACCTAAGTGTCTCCCATGAGACTCTAAACCAGATCCATAATCATCACTGCAACTGCTTCTTCTTTCTTCTTCATTATTTTTTTTTTATTTTCTTTTTGATTTTCTGTTTTTCTTTTCTCTTTTGATTTTCTGTTTTCTTTTGATTCAAACTATTTCAACAACTCATAAGGAACACTTGTTACCCAAAAACAATAACTTTTAAACAAAATACAAGAATTTAAGAATTTGAGGCCAAATACGAATTTAAAACAAACTGAGATTAAACTTTAATTGAAACTTGAATTTAGAATTACAATGCTAAAATAAGTGAGAAAACAGAAAGTAAACTAAGATGAGATGCCCTAATGGCTTACATTTGCTTCCTATTTATACTAAACTAAGAATCTAGGGTTTCTTGCTCCCTGTGCTTCTTCTTTGAGTGCAAAAGGCTCAAAATCCATCCTTGTGCTTTCTTGAGTGAATCCCATTCGTCAATTTAAAGTAACAATGATCTAAACCCTCAATTCCATTTTGGCGGGAAAAAGTGTTGTGTAAAGTTTGGATTGCTAGGGTGGATTAGAGGGGTTAGGTATGGGTTTGTGAGGTTAGTGGGATGGGGGAGTGTGATTGGGAAGCTTTTGAGGGAGAGGTTGAGTGTTGCAGGTGGTGGTCGGGCATGGTGGTGGTGGACTGGTGGATAAACGGGGAAGGGGGAAAAAGAGACAGGAGTGTTTGTTTGACTTTTTGTTTGACCCCAGACAATATATAAAAAAAATGGTGGGTGTTGGGCTGGTATGGAATTGGGCCAAGGGTGGGTTTAATGTTGTGTTGTTTGGTTTGGTTTTAATTTAGTAGTTTAGTAGTAGTTTAGGATTTAAAGCCCAAGGACTAGAGTTGTAAATTCTGAATTCTTCGAGGACTAAATCTGCCATTCTTCTAAACTTCAACAAAGGACCAATTATTCCAAGTCTTGAATTCCAAAGGTTCTTTTCATCATTTTTCTTCAATCTAAAATTCCCGGGGACCATTATTGCCAAACTTGCAAACTTGAGGGACTGAAGTTGTCAAACTTTGAAAACTTTATTCCTGGGACTCAAAATGTCATTTTATGATTTTTGGAGGATGATTATTGACTTTTCTTTATAAAAACTCTCCAGGGACTATTTGTGACATTTTCTGAAAGTTCAGGGACTAGTTTTGACATTTTTGCATATTTGCTCAGTTTTTCATCTATTTTCAATCCTTTGTATCAGAAACACGCAAAAACATACTCCAAGGACATTTGTGACATTATTTGATCGTTTTTGGGTGTTCTTGGTTGTTTTTTGACTCGTAAAACGGAAGAAAAGATATGTGCAAAAAGGCACATATCAACAACCAAAAGAATATTATTACATAAATGCCGAAACAATGGCAAAAACCCCAAAACACGAAATTAAAACAACATTCACAACAATCCATGTCACAAGTGGTCTAGGTTTTCATCGGCTTTGCATACACACATAATAATACAATAATATTATGATTAAAACAAAGTGTTGGCTAACTCCATGGACAAACATGCATGTATTTGCCATGGAGACAAAATAAATAACAAGAAATAAATTGTTAGCCAACAAAAACGAAGAAATAATTAACAAGAATTAAAACCCCGATTGGTACACGTGTGAATTGGCCTTAGGTTCATAACCCACTGATATTAGGACATTATTAACATCATTTTGCCACAGAAAATGAAGCCTTAGGAGCTGATTTGAAATCGTTTCATAAATCGATCAAAAACACGCGTTTTAGGTCATTTTACACGTACCAGACAAGTATACCAATCAACATATGCATAACAAATGGCCATGGGACCAAAAAGTGCAGATCATAAGACCCCTAAAGGGTGGTCTCATATACAAAAAATTAGCCCCGGGGGCTGATTTAAAAACACCCTTTGATTCCATCTAAAAAACACATTTTTAGCCATTTTTACGCATACAAGATGATCATATGACATCATATGATGGCTCGTGATACCACTATAGGTGATGTTGAATATAAAAACATAAAGTAAACATATACACGCAGCGGAAAACATCACCAACAAGGATCTCATATAGCCATATGATCAATCAATAATAAACACAACATGTTTATACCTTTGTAGCGTGCACCGGGAGTCACCAACAAAGTCACCACCAATATCACCACCCACGAATAGATCAAGGAACCAAGTGATCAATAAGGTTGATCACTTCTATGATAGAAACACACTACACGTCACCGATCACCAATTGATGCTAGTCTTGACCTCGTAACCATCGATCTAGCCTTGAACTACACTAGATTAAGGTTAGATGAGATCAAAAACACCAAAACCCTCATAGGGGGTGTTTTAATTTCGTGGCTTTTAGGTAGGGAAAGGGGGAGAGAAAGTTGGTAATTAGTTATCCCATTAATCCAACATAATGACCAAATCAAGAGGAGGTTATAACATCATATGTTACACTTAACCCCTTGAACTTTTTCCCTTTTGTTTCCCTTGCCAAGGCCGGCCATATGGGGCCTAAAATGGGCTTGCCCATTTGTTAGTTTAGTCCAATATACTAAGTGCAAGCTTAGTTATTAGTGGCCCGTTATTGATCCCGAGTTACGTAGTCGTATATATAGTGTAAATACGATAATTACAATACATATAATGGTGTCTCTGTGTATAAGTGTGTGACCCCATAGGCTCGCATACGTCTAGCCATATAATTATTTATTATGACACGAGCATACTCCAACAGTAAGGTTGGTTATTATGGTGGGTGAAGGACCATCACGCCTCATCTCCACTGAAGGCATCCTCAATCGCGTGCCAAAGGTGCAATTTTTGCACTCATTTGGTGGTCTGCACCACCAAACAGTTTCTCACTTTTTGTGTGCGTGTTTGTGTGTTATATTGTAGAGCATGTTTGTATAAAGTGGAGTATTTTTATATTTTTGGTTTGTTGGTGATCATATCACCTGTTGGATGGTAGGTTTAGTAATGTGTTGAATGATGATGTAACGTTGATGTTGAGATGGTGAGTTTGATGACCATATTACCCTATCTAAGGGATTAGGAGGCACAATGAATTTGTGCTAATGTTTTATGTCAGAAGAGATTGCTTATATTTTATGTGCTAATGTTTTAAGAGATGGCTTATATTTGATGAAAGCGGTTACCCTGTCTAAGGGATCAGGAGGCACAATGAATTTATGCTAATGTTTTATGTCAGAAGAGATGGCTTATATTTGATGGAAGAGATAGATTATCTTTGATGGAATAAAGGGGAACACTAAAAGCAAAAGGACCATGTGGTACACTAGTAACCATTCAACTTGTATCCTTTTCATCACACAAATAATATCTTATAGTCAGACTTATATAGTATAAGTATTTAATAATGTAACCAAATTTAAGATCAATATATTATATAGTAGTTGATAATTATAAACCTATTATATATGCACTAGCATGGTTCTCGCATGATGCGGCTACTTGTATTTTATAATTTGTTTATTTTTGTCATTAATTTATTTATTTGTATATTTTTTGACAATATTTTTAGCTATTAGTTTGTTTATTTAGAGATTATAAGTAGTGTCAAATGTTTGGTGGAGTTTGGCTTAGTTTGTCTTACTTTATTTGCTTGTTTTTTTGTGTCTAATAGCTTGCTTGGTTTGTACAATGGATATTTTTAATTATAATTTCATTGAGGGGGTGTATTTAATTAGTGACATTTAATAAAGACTATGTGCACGGGAAAAATGTTGAATTTAGCATTTGTACTTTTAGCTTCATTACTATGATTATTTAAATTTAAATTTTAAGCATTAACTGTCTTTGAATTGTTTGTACTTGATGCTTTATTGTTTGTGCTGCTGAATTTTTACACTATGTTCTCAAGTTATGACTTGAGGTGGGAAGTGAAAGTAAGTGAAGAAAACAAAAAAATTGGTGTGTTCTTAAGTTTTATTTGAGAGGGAAAGTGAAAGTAAAGTGTGGAAATGGGAAGTAAAGTGGTGGGTAAACTTTCATCCCATTTTTGGGATGAAAGTGAATAGGACAAAATCAATACATGTATTATGACAAAATTGACCTTTATTTAATTTAACTTAAGCATCAATTAAATACATGATTGAGGGCATAATTGTCAAATAACATTTATTTCATTACTTTCCTACTTTTCTTCTTACAACTTAAGAACACTAACAAATTTGTAACAATCTTTCATTTTCTTTCATCACCACTTTCTATACATTCCATTTACTTTACTTTTCCTCTCCATAAAAAGTAGAGAACAGAGTGTTAAGTTCAAGTATCTTAGTACATTTAATGCTTAAAATAAGCTTTGTGCATTATAAGATACTAAGATACTTAATTACTAGTTTCAAATTCATATTATAGTGTTTGATTCGTCTCTAAGAGCATTATATTACTAAAGCAATAATGCAAATTTTGTGAACAAAACAATCCAAACAGCTTAATTATTTTACAAAGACAGGCAGCATTCGGTAAAAATTTATAACGACAAATAATTATAGTTGTTAATTGTGATGAAACGTCTTGTTGAATAACTGCTTTGCATATGAGAGCAATAAATAGCTTCTACTATGTTTCAAATTTAGAAATCATTAAAATTAAATCAAATTTTAAAATGCAATAACAAAACATCTCTGATATGATAAAGGAACGTCACAAAGTGAGAAAAGAAGCTAGCAATTTGCAAATGGATCTATGAAAGTGTATCATTTTACGTACGTGTCACAATTGAGCATTCCTATTGGCCAATAAAAGTTAAAATTGAAACTCAATTTGGTCAAAAATTTTAACTTTGTCTAATTTATAAAATGATCTAAAAAAACATATGTGTCGATTTTGTAAAATAGAAGGGGTAATTAATAAAACTTTAGTCATTAAATTTTAAATAAATTATATGGACTTATGTATAATTATGAGTTTTCATGTTTATAAATTTGATAAAGACTTTATAATTTACAAAAAAAACAAATACAACAATATGTTGTTATCTATAACTTGTGTAGGTTCGCAGCCCTAGTTCTACATATCCAATATTGGTGGATACTAACACCACCTAAGTGCCGATCAACCCTAAAACCCTAAGAGTCGATCGCATGAAGTAGCATCAAGAAGAAGAAGGTGATTTCATGCTCGCACCTGTCTGCAGTTTTGAGTAAAAGCTTACATCATGCAAGAATAAAGATATCTCTTCTATAAACACCCTTATTATGTGTTTAGGTTTTGGTCATATCCCTGATTAGGAGATTCTTGATATTAGAGTTTGGTCTGCATTGCGTTTATGTGTTTACTTTCGGCTATGCATGTTTTATACGCCATTGGTGACCATCAAATCCCTACAGAAAGGAACAAGGACTTAAGCAAATCCTATTACAACACAAGGTTCAAGATCAAATCATGAAAGACTCAAGACCAAGAAACGAAGTGACGTCAATAATGAATGACCAACCATTAGGAGGAGACTGTTTTGGGTAAAAGGGATTTTTCACCCTGGTAAAATTAGGAGGAGATTGTTAGGGCATAAAGTGATGGCCATTCTTTATATAGGAACCTTGTAATAGTCTTATACATGTAATAGGATACCAAATAGTCCAAATAAATATCCAAAGTGTAAACACATAGTGTAATGGGCCGATGCTGTTACTCGGTGGCATGTAAGCCCACCAAATACTCGTCCAACCATATAAACACCTCCTTAGCTTCTAAGGAGGTGTGGGAGTTCATTTGGTAGTGTATGGTTTCACATAGTAGTTTGTTTTTGCTCTCTGCCTTCGCTCCTCTCTTTCTCTCTCTAAAAACACCACTCTTTCTCTCTCAAGATTCTTGTCTATTTAATGTGTGAGGTTTGATACTAAATGGGGTCGTACAATCTCAAAAACCCTTTCTTGTCGATAACATTGTAGTGTAAGTAACTAACCAACCCTAAACGCATTTTGAACCTCTAAAATCCGAGACTTAAAGAAACTTTATGTTGGGAGAGTTTGGAAACAACCCTTCAAACCAAAACCCTTGTTGGTTACTATTATCTTGTTATCAAGATCTTGAACACCAAAACCCACTGCCCATATTCGATCACCAAGAACACCTTGTTGTCTTGAAACCAAACAAAAAGAAACACACTTCATGTCTTCAGTCGATCACCAAGATACCCTTCAAAAAATTTCAACCTAGCTTCCTTGAACCTTCCAACCAAAGCTCTAATACCAGTTGATGGAAATCTGCCCCAACAAACCAGGAAGATCTAGTGTGGAACCTGAAAATTTGATGTAATTAACACGATATAAGAACTTGTTAAACTTGACAAAAAGTAAATGGTCACACATATGCTCCTAACAATTTATATATTACGATCAAGGAAAGAATAAGGTACAACGAACCCCTCACTTTTCACCTCTATTTATAGAGATGATGGGTGAGAATACAAGTCCATGAAGGACTCATATAATCGGCCGAAAACAAACAGAAAATAAGGAAACATATTTGTGTTGGTGTAGGACTGAGTAAACCACCAAACACACCCTGGAAGTCGTATATGCATTATGCAATGCATGGAACCGACCTCAAGTTCTAATTTGACTGAAAACTTATGCTAAACTTTCACTTTACCTCTTAGACTATGTTGATATGGTTATAAGGAAAAATGTGGTGTTACAAATTAATATGAACACTTGTAAATATGAATAAATACTAGATTTCTCCGTACTTAAAATTAGAGGTGTCAATTTGTGCAAAAAAAATAATAATAATAAATAAAAATAAAAAATAAAAAAATAATAAAAAAATGCTAATTTGAGCAAACTTGTAAAAGATTTGGCACATTTAGCCTCCTATCTGAAATGGGCATGTATGACTCATTTAAAAGTTAAATGAGTGTTAACGGGCATGTTTTTCTCTCAGTTGGAGAATACTACAATTGTTTTTTTAAAAAAAACTTATAGGCATAATATATTTAATTTTTTAATTATAAATGAGGTGTTACGTTTGAGAATTTTCTTTCATCGTTTTGGGTCTTTTATAAAGCGGTTCGTATAATATGAACCCGTTTGACCAGTACCCGTTTAGCCTGTGCCCGTTTGGATTGTTACCCGTGCCCGCATAGCCCGCCTGTTTTGCCACCTTTACTTAAAATTTAAAAAAAAGAAAATGTAAGTGTGAAAACTGTTGTTTTTTAAAATCTGTTCACACTTATTTATGTAACAAACTTTTACACATTTATAAGTGTTTTTTAAAATCTGTTCACAGTTTTTGAAAGTATTTACAAAAAAGTGTGTCAAACTGATATTCTTTTTGTAGTGTTTGCTGAGTAAGGTTACTGGACTACCAATTTATTTATTTATTTATCTTTTTTTCCAAATCGTTGACCCTTATGGAACACGTCATTTATATCACTCAACTTATAAACATATACAGACTGGTCACTGAACTTATAAAACACAGCATCTAATTATAATAAATAAATAAGTAAATAAATAAATACAATGTGCTCTAGTCCCTCGTATCAATACTAGAATTATTGAATAATGCATTTCTTATACTTCCTCCGTCCCAAAATTATTGTCCTCTTTTGATTTTTTTGGTCTTTATTTTTCAATTTTGACCTTAAATATTTTTGTTTATATTACATAATACTTGATACAAAATATATGAACGAATTGAGTTTTAGATGTATTTTCATTTGGTATAATTTTTATTAAAAATTGTATAGCACAAATAAAAATATTTATAGTCAATATTGAGAAAGTAAGACCGAAAAAGTCAAATAGAGGACAATAAATTTGAGAGGAGGGAGTAGTATGTGAACCAAAAAAAAATAAAAAAATAAAAATAAAATACTTCGAGTAACTTAATTGAACAGAATGTAAAGTTCAGTGATGTCCGTGTATAAATCCTTTTCAAAGTGATAATTAATATTCTAGAACTCAATAGCATCGCCCCAAATTTTCATTGGTTGTAGTACATTTGATGTGCATCCCTTTAGCATATTTCTAGCATCAAATTTGCGTGTTTCAAAGACACGTGAGTCAATAAGAGACCAACAAACGACGTAGATAGTGTAAAGATCAAGTTGATACCCTTCAGGGCTCTAAAGTGATAGTCGGGCTAGGGTGCACCGTGCATAGATTCTCTGGTTTCGTGAGACACAAGTTCATACAAGCTGCAACTAATTTAAGTTGAGCCTCTATACGCATGGCTCGGCTGGTTCCTGAAAAGTAAGTTCACGTATTTCAGTATATGAAGACACTTCTAAACGAACCACTATTTCAATACGGAGCTCTTCCACATATTGTCTACAATATGGACTTATGTATAGACCGTTCATCGTTACTTGTTATCAACAATGATTTTTAGGTGATACCATTAAGGTAAGGACCAACTTGGTATATAAGTCACCAATAGTGAAAGTGACCCTGCATTAACAAATCGAAATTGTAATGTGTTATTGTAACTCTAAATCTACCAGAGGGAACAGCTTAGTCCCTAACTTTTCGTCAAATTTATTTTAAAGTGTCACGCTGCATCCGGTGCGGGAATTTAGCATTTCATGCACCAAAGGCGACCGTAACTGGGGAAGTTTGTAACGTGTCCATTAGTTATTACATACAAAATGCTGACTGTAGATTGGGTCACAATGTGGGTTACTAATACAGTAATACGTTCGCGTGGTGTTGCTTTTATATTTACTTTTTGACAAACTCATCACATGTTACAGGTACATTAGTATCATGTGTGCAAGGGCAAAATACAGGTGTCTATAACGCAACAAAGCACACCTTATCTGAATGCAACAAAGCACACCTTATCTGAATGCAAGTGTCTGTATCGTTATATAAGTTTGTTGGCGCATATCGTTTTGGCATCATATAAACCAAGCTCACAAGATAATAAACCAATGCAACGAAATATAAATATAGCAAGAGTGAGAGGTGTGCATCTTTTTTTTAACGAGGAGGATTCATTTGAGTGCCTTTTCTAGTGTTTATAGGCAGGACAACAATCTGTTTATATATATAATGATAATATTATTGGAGCTATTTAACAAGCCCTATACACAAAATTCTGAACATCTGTTTATGCAGTAGACTCTCCTATTACCAAACAAATATATATATGTAAAAGCAAAACAAACAAAGGATAATACAACAACACTTGACTCGCTCATCAAAAAATAACAGTAGCTTATCATTGTCGAATTTTGGACTTTTCCGGCCTGGTCCGTGGAATAGCTAAGATGGCTATGAGTCCACTAGCAAAGGCTGCAACTGCTGCTACAGCAAAGGCTGGAGAGTTGCCCTCACCAAATAACTGGTCCCATGGTCCACTTCCAAGAGAGACCACAACCTGTTGTCAACACAAACATCTCAAGATAATAAGCAATCAAGTATAGCAGCTACATAACTTTTAATTAGAATAGTGCTGTGCCAGTGATAACAGGTACGCATGCAGCAATAATTATGACCCTATGCAAACCTCTGCAATCCGTACGTATACTATGCACTAAGCCTGTTAGTTTTAGCATCTTAGCAACTTGTAGCCATGGTTATTTGAGGCCATACAGACGGAGTCAGACATATGTTTTAAAGATGCGAATAACCGACAATACCAGATGTAAGCCAAGGCTCGATCTTAGACAGCCTATAATGACGCAGGTGATGAAAAAAGCCTGGAAAGGCTACTTTGAGTATAAATCATTTAGTTTTCGTATCTACAAGAAGAGCAAAGGCCTACATACTTGTTCAAAAGCTGAGTAAACTTGGTCTGGCTTGTAATGTTCAGACCAAACTAAAAACCCAATGGCTCACAAGGAACATTTTGAATTCCATCTATGTCCCTAATGCCATGGTTGGTATATATGTGATTATAATGTTTACTTATATCTGTATCTGCTCCACTATTACTGCATAGTCTTGCACCACACTTGTGGGTTGCTGCTCAAGTGGCCTTTGAAGCTTGCTAGGTAAAATCGTGCATTTATCAGTTGCCTAGTTAATCACTACTCACTAGGGCCAACATCAATGGGTAGTCAGAACAAGCACCAACCTCCCCACCACACCCATTTTAACTCGTGTGGACCTCTGAGGTCATCAAAACAAATACGTGAGCACATATGCGCACACAAACACACACACAAAGCTTGTAGCGCATTGGAGACGAATTCGATATGCATGTTGTCAAGAATGTGACCTTGTGGTGGATGGGTGTGGTAGAGGTGACAAACTGACAATTTCAACTGATTTATTTACTAAAGGTTCAATCCTACAATATTGCTTATATTGTATCTCAAACGGGTGAAATAAAACATGGCTAAAAAATGATCAGGTCACATGGCCGAACAGGTCAAAGGAATTACTAAAAATAGACCAAAATGCAGTATTTGTCATTAATTATTTTGATTGAGCTATTTAGATTATTATTATAACATTATTCTTCCTTGTACTCATAACTAACGCATTATTATTTATAGTATTAAACTAATAACACAGAAAAATGTTTGTTGGTCAACCCAAGCTCAAGCGTTTCAACCCAGACCTGCTTTGACCCGTTAACCAAACCAGCCCCACCCGTCATCTTGCCTAGTCCAGGGTGTAATATTGTTAAAGTACCTAAGATAACTAACACATTCATGGGGATGCAAATACTCTCTCCGTTAATCCCACCCATGTACTTTATTATGCCAAAATGCATATTTTCAATTACTTATTTTAATTGAGCTATTAAGCAACCAGACATAATTGGCAGTTTGACATAATGCATTTATTTCAATTTTTTTTTTTTTTTTTTTTTTTTTTTTTTTTTTTTTTTTTTTTTTTTTTTTTTTTTCAGAAGTTGTGGTTTTTGTAGTTTGATGGCTATAGAATTTTGAATTGAGTTTACGGTCCTTTTAATCCAATTCAGAAATTGTGCTTTTCGTATTTGTTTGTATCTTTTCTTCATTTTTTTTTTCTTTTCAGAAATTGTGTTTTTTGTAGACATGATGGCTTTCTACAAAAACGAATCTTGATCCTTTTATTTGAATAATAGACATCATACTGTTTGGTAGTTACTAGCTACTATTGACTTCATTTTCTAAAACATAAAGGAATTTAGATAACCAGATAAATCATATTCGTAAGCCTATAATATATTTGGGCCTTAGGTGTGGTTGTATGTGATATTTCTTCAGTATTTTTTTGATATGTATGCTACAAAGTTAGTATATGCCTATTTGGCAGTGTGTCAATATGAAACAGATTACAGCAAGGGTCTAAGCTTACAAAGGATGATTAATCGACACCAGACATGTTTGGCAGCATAAAAATGTTAATTTATCTATGATTCTGCACTTCTGCAGTATAAATCTACTGTCACTGGCAGGTACACTTTAGTCATTGGCTGTGAATTTGCTACCACATAAACGTTAAGCTTGGGCTAAAAAAGCAGGTCAAAACTGCAGTAATGTTATCCCTTGGGCCAAATTAGCCCAAGCCCAAAATCTGGCAATAACCAACACCAACCAGAACCGACCTACCATTGAGCTCTAATATAAAAATGAACCATACGGTAACCGAAACAGAATGGTTTTGAAATCACAAAAACTGAAATTACGGTTTTGGGTCATAACTGAATCACATTCACTGCAATATGTGTGTAATGAGGGAACAGGAAGAGAAGCATTACATAGATTTGTGTTAAATAGTTGACATGTGTGTTAATTATTTCCATTTTGACGGTCCATTTGTTCAAAATATAGGAATTATCTATTGCTCGGAAACCTTTATTCCTTTATATGTAGAGAAACCAACAAGTGCACAAGTACACATAACAGAATAAAGTTAGCCAACCATGAGCCAATTCAAACATTGTTCTAGACCCAATGGGCTAACTTTCACAAAGGAGTAATGTTACCAATCGGCTCACTGATGCTACTCGTGACAAGTTAATTTCGCATATCTTATATCATGACCCTATTCCATGGTCATGTTATTCAAATATTCCTCTAGACCTGGTGGATATACATGGATGCGACTGTTTTATGAAAAAATATTGTAAGATTTTTAGTGCAAAACAAGCATGATACTGTATCTTGTCCTCTGGAAAGGAAAAGAACGATACAGTAATGCACAACTTGATCCAACATTCGTTATGATTAAGGGAGATTGAATATATGAGAGGGGAAAAACATACCTGCGGTATTACAATGGAGACGTTTAGAACACCCATCGACAACCCTGCAAGGGGTCATATATTAAGGAATTTAGCATCCCTGGGCAGAGAGATACGGACTACAAATAAGAAAGTACAGTAAAATGACTCGTGAACCCACCTTGGCCAAGTCCTAGAGACTCAATCCGTGAGGCTACCAATGCATACGGCACACTGTACGTAACCTGCATCATTTTCACAAATAAACGCGTCAGCTTCAAAGTAGTCAAAAGACGATCCTCATCACCAAAAATCATTATGACCTAAAAACATACTCGATTTAAAAGTTTTAGCAAAAAATCTTACAGATAACGGCATGCCAAGAATAGCAAAAATAACCAGTGCAGCAATCACGATCCCAGTTGGTGGTACCCCATCACTGCCATAATCCGTAACGCTTGCCACATATGAAAGCACAAGCATTGCAAGAAAACAAAGAAACATAACAATATTTGAAATCCCCCATATGAAACCCGAACCCCATCTCCTACAAAGACTTTCCATGCACACCGAAGTTATTCCAAGTACCACTGAGTTCAACATCAAACCAAACGCACCCATTCTAACTCCATCACTATACCTCAGGTCACCATTTGGATCTCCACCATAAATTTCCCGACCCATCCAATCAGTATCAAAGAGAATAAAGGGAAACCACCCTATCCAAGTCAAAGAAGTGACAGATAGGATCAGCCAAACGGACGCTGGAAGGTACTTAAATGTCCCAAACATTTCCCAGAAAAATGCTTCCTGGGGATGACTTGATTCTTCAGCATCGTGAATGGAAGTTAGTGGTTGCTCGTGAATTGCGGTGACACTAATGTATGTAGTGCAAATGATGAAAATGACATCAATAAGGAAGGCAGCCTTGAGGTTTGCACAATTAATGTCACACGAAGAATTGGTGGTAAAAGGGAAAACTTTGTACCAGCCACTGTAAGCTCCAGTTGCATAGCCAAGAACATTACCAATAGCCATAAAAAGAGAGAAGTATGCATTTGCAACTCTTGTTCTTCGATTATCATTCCCTGATAAAAGATGTGGATTTAAAAATTAAATAAAGTGTCGAATTAGAATAACGTATTGTATAATAATACATTTTGAGACTCAACACTACAAAATCAACATTATTATTAAATTAGAAGGTAGAATTTCCAGAAAGCTTACAGATAACTTATTTACGGAACGTGTGTTGTAACAATGTTTTACAAGATTAGGCTTGTCAAAACTTACTCTTAACATTGTAACTATAACTTTAATAATATAAACTAAAATTTCTAGCATTTATTATGATGTTAATATCCTTATCAATATCTTAACTTCAATTGTTAGTTGACTAAAAATATATTAAACCTTGATAAGTTTGTTATTCCGATATAATGATATTACCTAATTTTTATACATGTGTTTGTATTCATACAGTAATACAATAAGAGAGATGGGTAAAAAGTGAATGGATCCAATAAGATAACTCAACCATCTATGTGCATATATTTTGACAAATTATAAGGAGAACGGCCAAATTTGACCCACTCACTTGAACAATTACTCATTTTGACCCATTATCAAATTCCACTCAATCTGCTCACTTACCACCTTTACTGAACAGTTCATCTGAGTTTAGCAGGTTTCACAGATTGGTTTTCTTACATATGCGCTCTTTGAAATAAGTGTAACCAACTACGTTGTGTGAAATTTATAGAAACAGTAAAATCATGAACAGAAACTCAACTAATGCGTGAATTGTGCATCTACGTCCTCATTTTCGTCTATCAGCAAACATTGCAATTGCAAACTGTCTTAGGGTAAAATTGCCAACTTACAATGCTAGAATTAGTTTCAACTCCATTGCGTGTATTAATAAAATTTTTGATGAACTGTTACTAGTACTTTGATTTTAAGCAAAATGTCGCTTTCGCCCATCCATTTTAAATTATACGTTACGTCACCTCAAACGTTGCATTAACGAAAACAAGAAAGAAACAGTAG
The DNA here is from genome assembly GCA_014162995.1 of Artemisia annua. Taxonomy (NCBI): domain Eukaryota; kingdom Viridiplantae; phylum Streptophyta; class Magnoliopsida; order Asterales; family Asteraceae; genus Artemisia; species Artemisia annua. The sequence continues at coordinate 96,495 of LBNU01004297.1, read as the reverse complement.
CTGCTAACTTGAGAATAACGTGAATATGACTCAAGAATCAATAATGTCGGCAGTTATTTATGCAAAATTCAGCTCAATATGAAATCATATAGTGTTATGACCCACATAAGCATCCAAGGTTTTGGGGACCAAGTATTCATCTTAAATGAACTCAGGTCAGCAGCTCATTTAGTTGACCTTACGGGCCCAAATGTGTCTCTATTCCCGCACATCATATTAGTATACCAAAGAAAAGATCTATACATGCAAACATATCAGCTTAGATAGTTTGCATTGTATGTTAGTATTTTAAATTTCAACAAAGTGTCGCTTTCGCCATACATTTTAAATTGTAAATCACCTCAAACATTGTATGAATAAAAACAAGAAAGAAACAGTAGCTGCCAGCAGCCCAGCACTATCTAGAAAGTAATGTGACAGTGACTCCTAAATAAATGGTGTCCGTAGTAATAAATGCAATATTGAGCACAATATGAAAGGAAAACATAGTTCAGGATGGAGCCATGTCGCATCCCTTGATGTAACTTAGTGTTATGACCCACATAAGTATAAGGTTTCCGGACCAAGTATTATTAATTAGTTATCAAACTCAGGTCATCAGGTGAAATTTGACCTTACGAGCCCAAAAGGTACGCATATTATTATAACAAAAAGAAAAAATTCTACTTGCAAACATATCAACTAGAGTGTAATTTGTCACAGATTATGTAAGCTCAGGTTTTGAATTCTTACTTGCCAAAGCTGAAAATATCAAGCTCAGGTCCTGTCGACTTATATAAAGTTTTGCTCATTAATAAATTAAAATAAACCCCACTACAATAATACAAACAAAATATAATTAAACTCTCCAAGATGCTGTGGGGTAGATTAATATATGGCTGGTATATGTGCAAATATGATTGGCAAACTCAGATGGTCTAAACAAGCTTCTGATGTTACCCAAATCAGGTGAGTTTGCCAAGCCTGTCGATGAGCTAGTTGGGGAGTTATGGGGGCGTTTGGATATGCAGTCAGAAACTGTTTATAGTCACTTGCTTAAACAAGATAAGTAACTAATGAGATAACCAATAAACTCGGGTAGATTTACATTAATTTCCTTAAGAGGCAACTAATTACAAATTTCCCCAAATCTTATCATTTCAACTCTAAAAAAACTCAAAAGCAAAAACTACAACCACTTTAACCCCAAATACTCAAAACCAATAATTCCTACTCGAACTTAATCATACATCCAAACAACCCTATATCCAAATATCAATTAAATTAGTTCCATTAGATCAAACATCCCATACTTTTCAGATCACCTGCTAACTAAGATTTTCGGGATCTTCAAATCATCAATTTCCTAAAAATCACATAACACTGATAACCAGTCCGCGCCCCGCCCCAAGGACAATTTGTGGAAGGCAATTTTCACACTGACTCACCCATGGTAATCAAATAATCAACTAATTAACCAACCAAAAGACAATCAAACCGCGAAAAAAACGCAATAATCATACAAGAAACCAAAAGATAAGAAAACAATACCAGTAAGATCAGCAAGAAGAGCTCTACAAGGCCCCTGAGTAGCATTATTAGCCATATCAAGAAACCAAAAACCAATAACAAAAACCACAATAGCTCTAGTCTTCTTCTCACCATCACCCAACCAGCCACCAATATCAGCAGCAAAACCAATCAAAATCACAGACAAAATAATCATCCCACACCCAATAACAATAAAAGGCCTACGTCTCCCATACTTACTAGTACTCCGATCACTCATATGACCAGCTAATGGTTGGACAAAGAATCCAGACAAGGGCCCACATAGCCAGATTATACTAGACCATGCATGGGAGATACCCAGCTCTTGTACGTATGGTGTTAGTAATGATAACTGTAAAGCCCAACCGAACTGTATGCCACATGCAACTGATGCAACTCGAAAAAGTACCCTTAGTGGGGTTCTTGTCGGAATCTCGGTCGGGTGTCTTGTACGTTGTTGTTGGTGTTGACTTTCTGGTACTGCCATGTTCTTTGTCATTTTTTTTTTTTTTCTTTTTATATTATCAGCGTTGCTGGTTAACAATGTTTTAGTGAAATGAATATAGCTAGAAAAAATGATGGTGACAAGTGATCATGAATGATGATGGTATGAAATTTAGTGTGTGTTTTTTAAGGTGTTTGTGTGTGTGTAAGAGAATAAAGTGGTTAAGGAGAGTGGTGGTGGTAGGGAAGAGGATACTTCATAGGACGATGACAGATGATGACATTGTTGTTAGTTTTTGTTTGAGATGTTTTTTGTTTATGTTGCTTGAAAAGTGGTTTTGGTTTTTAAGTTTGTCAAGAATGGTCCTTTTTAAGTTGCTTTATCTTCTTGGTTTAAGTGAGAAAACGGTCAGTGTGTAAGTCAAAATCAACTTGGTTTTTATTTTTTATTTTTTCAACAGCAGAAAACTTGGTTTTTATTTTGGTTTGTTGGATAGTAGCGATAGTAAAAAGGAAGACTGTATCGTTTTTACTTTTTAGCCATTTGTAAGATTTTGATGGATGGGTTGATATACATAGTTCTTGAAAGCTCTAGCCGGGATTATCTATTTTAACAAGGGCCAAGGGGCCAAGGGGCATGGTGGGGCCTCGCTCGCCGTTCTGACGTGGACTTCAAATGGCGCTCGCCGTTGGCTCGTCATCACACCTGGTGGCCTCGCCGTTTAAGTTTGCCAGCCAATTCTTCGTTGCAGTGAAGCAGAAGGCAACAAACCACTTTTTGAAATATATCCGTTTAATACAAACGGTTATATTCAAATTGTGCCTTTTTTTTTTTTTTTNTTTTTTATTTAAATCCAATTTTCACGCTATAAATAACACATCATTTTAACAATAACTTTCACACAATTCTCTACCAACACAACTACTCTTTCAAATAAACATGAGTTCCTCAAGCAATTTCGAGAGTCTGTCCGATAGTCTCTCCGATCAAGATGATATAGCTGATCTTGAGATGATTATGCAACAATATCAGTATGAGAAATCGTTGGAACAAGAAGCTAAAAGTTCACACCACCGTAATTAAGTCGCCCGTGAACGTGATATTGTTGAAGCACGTTTAATGGCGGACTATATTGGTGATAACCCAAAATATTCAAAGACTTATTTTATGTGTCGATATCATATGAGCCGTAAACTATTTTTAAAAATAGTCTAAGGTATTGAAACACATATTCAAAATGTTCATCCTCTTCCCGATCATTTTCATTTCTTTGTTGTCCGACCCGATGCTACGGGTCTAATGAGTTTTAGTATTATTACGAAGTGCACATCTGATAAGATCGTTGTAGCTCTTAGACGAGGTCTAATATTAACTATATCTAGGAACACATAATAACGAAAGCGGTATATTCAAACAATGAATTAACGTTATCATGAACAAGGTTTTTCATTATCAATATCTTCTCTAACGATTACAAACTAATTAACATGTTCTACCTTGATCAAGTAGAACACGTTATCTAAACTAAAACACTAATAAACCCTAGGCGTTTATCTCCTACGCCTAGGTTACACACACACACCTTTTTAGTCGACTACATTATGGAAGACCTATTAATAAAATCCTACACCCTATGTCTCTTTATATAGAGAGATATTAGGGTTTACAAAATACTACGAAGGACTAATAAATAAAACTTCTTTTGCAAGCAAGTCCTTCCCATCTTTTGTAGAATTCCTTCTTGTCACTTTAAGCCTTTTATGTTTCATTCTTCTTGTTTTGTATCATCAAATCAATAATAGACCCAACAATCTTCCCCTATTTGATGATGACAAAACAAACACCTTCTTGTACGAACTTCCCTAGACGAAGTAGAAAAGTTGAGATAAATAAATCTCGCCATGAATGAAACAATCTTGTCTTCCTTTTAATCTATGTTATCCCACTCCAAGATTTCTTCCCCTTTTTGTTATCAACAAATAGTGAACGAATTGAAAGCTTCCCCTTGAGTGGTGCATGTACATCAAATGATTAAACACATCATAATATACTTCCCCTGGAATCAATGTGTTAACCATCCTTCGTGATTCTTCAAATCTGTAGGCTATATGTAATGATCACATGTGAAGAAAACCGAGTATAACGAATTTGATGAAGAAGTAGAATTTCCAAAACTTGTGTCTTAAATCTTGTACTATCCACAGAACTCCATACTTATACGAACCTTAAATATAAGTAGACCGCAATCCCTTGACAAAATCCTCAACTAATATGAGACACTGAGCACTACAATGTAACTCTTCAAGTGATAGCCAATGTGTGCATAGAGCATTATAAGAAAAATCACACATTGCTAGATTCATCAAGCTATATGATAAGAACACAAACCTGTGAAACTCAACTACAACATCAAATAAATGATATTCAACCTTCTTCGTAATCATTAATCCATAAGAACCAAATTCGAGCCTTTTAAAACCTTTAAGAACAAAAACTTCTTCCTGTGTGTGTGAACCAAATAACCATTCTGTGTGTGTAATCCAAAACCAATCAAACTCATATGTACTTCCCCTTACTTCTCGTAAACCATGCATATATATTGAACCATAAAGCTCTTTACTCGTCTCCATAAATTATCTTGTAGCAGTAGTTTGCAATAAGACACACAACAGTACTTTCAAACGAGTAGCAGTACTTTCAAATAATAGAACAGTACTTTAATAAACACGAGCAGTACCTTGAATCAGATCACGCGCAGTACTTTAATCCAAGGGAGTAGTATTTTGATTCGAGCAGTACGTTGAGAAGTAACAGTACTTTTAACGAGATACAGCAGCAGTACTTTGAAATTGTGAGAGCAGTACTTTGAAAATTTAATTGCAGTACTTTGCAAAATATTCGAGCAGTATAAGACCAATTTTAATTCTGTACAAGATTGTGCAAACGACAGCACAACAATTAAATTCGTACGAGGTTAGAATACGAACTTAACACAACTTTTGTCACCGAGTAAACTTCATGTAATCACAACAGCAGAATACGAAACCTTAAAAACGAATATACCTTTAAAACCTTTATCGAATCTGCTTCTTCTAAGCTTCTTTTTTTCAACAATAAAACCTTGTAACAACCTAGATATCACGAGCCCCAGGCTCTGATACCAATTGTTAAGATCGTTGTAGCTCTTAGACGATGTCTAATATTAACTATATCTAGGAATACATAATAACGAAAGCGGAATATTCAAACAATGAATTAACGTTATCATGAACAAGGTTTTTCATTATCAATATCTTCTCTAACGATTACAAACTAATTAACATGTTCTACCTTGATCAAGTAGAACACATTATCTAAACTAAAACACTAATAAACCCTAGGCGTTTATCTCCTACGCCTAGGTTACACACACACACACCTTTTTAGTCGACTAAATTATGGAAGACCTATTAATAAAATCCTACAGCCTATGTCTCTTTATATAGAGAGATATTAGGGTTTACAAAATACTACGAAGGACTAATAAATAAAACTTCTTTTGCAAGCAAGTCCTTCCCATCTTTTGTAGAGTTCCTTCTTGTCACTTTAAGCCTTTCATGTTTCATTCTTCTTGTTTTGTATCATCAAATCAATAATAGACCCAACAACATCTGCCATACGCCAATTGGCATACGGTGTAACACCTGATGCATTAGATGAGTATTTACAAATGGGGGAACATTGTGCACGCGATTGTCCAGATAATTTTACTATGCACGTTATCAAATTGTTTATGCCCGAGTTTTAAGAAAATCTTACTTGAATGACATTCAAAATTTATACAACGCACATAACAGAGAACATCGGTGATCGAAAATTCTTGGAAGCATTGATTGTATGCACTGGAAATGGGTTAATTGTCCGAAAGAATGGCACGGGCAATTTCACAGGGGTGATAAAAATTACCCAACTATAATGTTTGAAGCAGTTTCGTCACATGATTTTTGGCTTTGGCATGCATTTTTTGGGGTAGCGAGTGCGAATAACGATCTTACTGTTTTGAATAATTCACTGTTATTCGACGACCTTCTTGATGACATCCCCCCTAGTTTCGTTTGAAGTTAACGGAGTTACATTTGAACAAGGGTATTATCAAGCTGACTGGATTTATTCACAGTGGTCATCTTTTGTCAAATCATTTACGATTGCAAAATCCGATAAAAATGTCATATTTAAACGGCGATAAGAAAGTGCTCAAAAAGACATTGAAAGAGCTTTTGGTATCCTCCAAGGACGTTGGCATGTTATAAGCCAACCAGCGCGTGCTTGGACTGTCAACAAGTTACGGAAAGTCATGTACACGTGTATCATATTGCATAACAAGATTTTTGAAAGATCAAAAATTTGCGATATTTGAAATGAGCGAGATTTATATTTGTTCGCGAATAAATTTCAACAGACATGGTTCGAGCGATGCGCAGTACAACGGAGGAAAGTCAAAGAACTACGTGATAAACAAATACACGCAAGGCTTCAAGGAAATATTATTGAGCATGTTTTCCAACAACATCTATGATATCTGGAACATCAACAAAATATTTAGTTTCTTTATTGTATTTCGTATCTTATCGTATTGTATTTTAGTTCGTATGTTTTTTTTCCGTATCGTATGGTATTGTATTTTAGTTTGTATTGTAATTTTAATAAAATGAAATGAATTTAGTTTATTTGAAAATTGGAAAAGTAAATAAAATTATGGGTGGTGGGGCCTAAATGAAGAGTTTTGTTGTGTGTTATAATAGAGGGGTGTTTTGTTATGGTGGTTTAAGATGATGTGACACCGGTGGGGCCCAAATGAAGAGGTATGGTTATTCACCACATCCCTTAGTGCATGGTCCTGTGGAGACGAATAATAGTTATTCGTCTGTCATTTCAGTTTCACATCATCATGTACCCAATAACACATCAATAGCTAAAATAATATCTTCAATAAAAAACTAATTACATTTTGTAGGTCCTACAAAAAAACTCACAAAAATACTCACTCACTCACAAAAAATTAAATTAAATTAAATTAAATAAATATCAATGACACAAGTGATTAGAATGGCTAAAATCTGAACGGCGGACAAATAACACGAGGCAAAGTGCAACACAACGTACTATTCGTGCGTTGTTTGGTCTTTGGCGGGTGAATAACATGCACACACCGAGCTCTCTTATCATTAACTAGTTATAGAATTTGCGCATGTATTTGAGTTTGGGCATATAATATAAAGGGTAATAATATTTTAAGAATTTTATTTTCATGTTATATATTATGATAAGTCATAAGTTCATGATTTTGTAATGTTAAAGATTTTTTTATAAAATTATATTGAACTTTTAATACTTATATAGTTATAATATCCGTACACGCGAGTTTTTACTAATTTTTTCAGTGTGCTAATATCGTTTAATATTTTATATAGATTTTTGTTGCACAAAGAATTTGACTTTGTTTAACTGGCATAGTGTTTAAGTTGACCTTGTTTAAATTTAACTATTTATTTCATGTTCTAGACATTATGTTTGTTAGTAGCACGTAATGACCTTGAAAGAATATATGTCATTGTCATATGTAGAATCTCGTCTATTTATTTCATCTCATGGTAACGTGTGAGGTCTTGCCTTCATTTTGATATTTATATTCTTGTTAATAATAATTTAAGCCGATTTTAAAACCTGTGCGCAGGTTAAACTTATTAAAAGAAGTAACATGGGTCATTTTTGAATGCGGATAGTTAAAAAAGACTATTTTTTTTTCTGGATATCCTTACTTAATCCCATAAAGAACATAAGACGTTCGTATAAGTATAATCTTGTGTATTCATTTATATGTCACAATATGTTGATATAAATAATGCCTAAAAACGTTATTAATATTTTTTGATATCTCTACATTTTGATAATCACAAAATGTAAACTCATTAAACTAAAGTCCCCTGGTTTCGTTTGAAGTTAACGGAGTTACATTTGAACAAGGGTATTATCAAGCTGACTGGATTTATTCACAGTGGTCATCTTTTGTCAAATCATTTACGATTGCAAAATCCGATAAAAATGTCATATTTAAACGGCGATAAGAAAGTGCTCAAAAAGACATTGAAAGAGCTTTTGGTATCCTCCAAGGACGTTGGCATGTTATAAGCCAACCAGCGCGTGCTTGGACTGTCAACAAGTTACGGAAAGTCATGTACACGTGTATCATATTGCATAACAAGATTTTTGAAAGATCAAAAATTTGCGATATTTGAAATGAGCGAGATTTATATTTGTTCGCGAATAAATTTCAACAGACATGGTTCGAGCGATGCGCAGTGCAACGGAGGAAAGTCAAAGAACTACGTGATAAACAAATACACGCAAGGCTTCAAGGAAATATTATTGAGCATGTTTTCCAACAACATCTATGATATCTGGAACATCAACAAAATATTTAGTTTCTTTATTGTATTTCGTATCTTATCGTATTGTATTTTAGTTCGTATGTTTTTTTTCCGTATCGTATGGTATTGTATTTTAGTTTGTATTGTAATTTTAATAAAATGAAATGAATTTAGTTTATTTGAAAATTGAAAAAGTAAATAAAATTATGGGTGGTGGGGCCTAAATGAAGAGTTTTGTTGTGTGTTATAATAGAGGGGTGTTTTGTTATGGTGGTTTAAGATGATGTGACACCGGTGGGGCCCAAATGAAGAGGTATGGTTATTCACCACATCCCTTACTCTTAGGTGTTGTTTGGTATAGATGTAGGAATCACAATGTATATAGGATTGATTAAAGGATGGAATGAGAGTAGTTATCATTAATTAAAAAACATTGTTTGGTATATATTTGAAATTTGGAAAGGGTATGAGTAATAAGTACAATTGTGTAGGACCCATTAATTATTTTCAAATTATTTAATCAATTTTTTTTTCCAAAATCAAATTGATGCTACGGTTGAATACATTAAAAAATGAGCAATTGCCTTTTTTTTTAAAGAAATAATTTAGGAGTGTGTGATGTGGGACTATTTTTTTGGAATGAAAGACTCATACATGACCTCCTAGCCATGAATGGTGAATACCCCTACCTAAAACTTTCCTCATAACCTTTTAAACAAACCAAACATTTTTAATCACTTTCATTTCCATTCCTCATTCCAAAATGTGCATACCAAACGCACCCTTAGAGTGCATGGTCCTGTGGAGACGAATAATAGTTATTCGTCTGTCATTTCAGTTTCACATCATCATGTACCCAATAACACATCAATAGCTAAAATAATATCTTCAATAAAAAACTAATTACATTTTGTAGGTCCTACAAAAAAACTCACAAAAATACTCACTCACTCACAAAAAATTAAATTAAATTAAATTAAATAAATACCAATGACACAAGTGATTAGAATGGCTAAAATCTAAACGGCGGACAAATAACACGAGGCAAAGTGCAGCACAACGTACCATTCGTGCGTTGTTTGGTCTTTGGCGGGTGAATAACATGCACACACCGAGCTCTCTTATCATTAACTAGTTATAGAATTTGCGCATGTATTTGAGTTTGGGCATATAATATAAAGGGTAATAATATTTTAAGAATTTTATTTTGATGTTATATATTATGATAAGTCATAAATTCATGATTTTGTAATGTTAAAGATTTTTTTATAAAATTATATTGAACTTTTAATACTTATATAGTTATAATATCCGTACACGCGAGTTTTTACTAATTTTTTCAGTGTGCTAATATCGTTTAATATTTTATATAGATTTTTGTTGCACAAAGAATTTGACTTTGTTTAACTGGCATAGTGTTTAAGTTGACCTTGTTTAAATTTAACTATTTATTTCATGTTCTAGACATTATGTTTGTTAGTAGCACGTAATGACCTTGAAAGAATATATGTCATTGTCATATGTAGAATCTCGTCTATTTATTTCATCTCATGGTAACGTGTGAGGTCTTGCCTTTTGATATTTATATTCTTGTTAATAATAATTTAAGCCGATTTTAAAACCTGTGCGCAGGTTAAACTTATTAAAAGAAGTAACATGGGTCATTTTTGAATGCGGATAGTTAAAAAAGACTATTTTTTTTCTGGATATCCTTACTTAATCCCATAAAGAACATAAGACGTTCGTATAAGTATAATCTTGTGTATTCATTTACATGTCACAATATGTTGATATAAATAATGCCTAAAAACGTTATTAATATTTTTTGGTATCTCTACATTTTGATAATCACAAAATGTAAACTCATTAAACTAAAGATTATGACGTAAACAAGTATTTAGTAGTAAATATTCATTTTAACAAAATAATCACTTAAGGTATGAATAAACAAAATGCCTAATGCATTCTATGATCAAAGGAACATTTTTTTAATCACTAGATTTTTTATAAAATCTCATAAACATTTTATATCTTTTAGAAAATCATTTTTGGTATTAAATAAATATGTTTAATTCACCATAAATATATGAATTCAAATTTTCAACTAAAAATGGCAAAATTGTTCCAAAAACTTTCTGTTCAAAACCTTCTTAATCCTTCTACTTAATCCTTTGATCATATAATCATAAGCTTTTGTTTCTAAGTGATCCAAGCTTCAACAACTAAAGTGCAAAGAGAAGAATACTTCTATTAATCAAGACTAGGAGTATTACAACTAAGTATCATCTTGCTATCTAAGTTGTTTGTTCATTCCACTTTGTAAATCATTCATTCATTCATGTATAAGGTGTGTATATCGGTTAGGTAGAATTAAACATAGGAAATTAGATTAGTTGGGAGTGTGTGAAGAAGTAGAAGTAGTGAAGTAGTGAAGAAGTAGAAGACGTGAATTAGTGAAGAAATAGAAGTCGTGAAGTAGTGAAGAAGTAGAAGTTTTGAAGTAAGTAAAGAAGTAGAAGTAGTGAAGTAGTGAATAAGTAGAAGACGTGAAGTAGTGAAGAAATAGAAGCCGTGAAGTAGTGAAGAAGTAGAAGTTTTGAAGTAATTGAAGAAGTAGAAGTAGTGAAGTAGTGAAGAAATAGAAGCCGTGAAGTAGTAAAGAAGTAGAAGACGTGAAGTAGTGAAGAAATAGAAGCCGTGAAGTAGTGAAGAAGTAGAAGACGTAAAGAAGTGAAGGAATAGAAGTCGTGAAGTTGTGAAGAATTAGAAGTCGTGAAATAGTGAAGAATTAGAAGTCGTGAAGTGTTGTGAAGAAGTAGTGAGAAGTTGTGTTGTGATTGAAGTCGTGAGATTGGTTCTAGATATGATTAAAACTCGACATTTAGCTTTGTGTCGTTAAATTGGTGTAAGCAAAAGTGTAAGGTTTTCTCCGCCATAAGGGAGCTCGTTGACATAGTGAAGAAAACTCTCGAGTTTGGTGCTCGAGGAGTGGAGTAGGGTGAAGAGGTGCTTCGTAGCCGAACCACTATAAATCCTTTGTCTCGCGGTTTGATCTTTCCATCTCTAACCTATTACTTAGCTTACTTACTTATCTCTTATATATAGCTATAATTTTTTATATTGTGCTTGTGTTGATTTCACATAAAGATCAAACAAAGTTCCATTCATAAAACTAAGCTTTTATAACAAATCCAAAAGTACACACATAAAATTGATCATATTGTTCAAGTGTTGATTTCATACTAAACTCTAATTAAAAGTTTTCAAATAAATTAAAAAGAGGTAAAACTATTCAAACCCCCCCCCCTCTAGTTTTCCACAATTGGTATCAGAAGCCACGTCAAACAAGTTTTTTTTAAAATATATTGTATTTTAAAATTTGAAACGATCTATGGAATCAGAAAAATATTTAGAATGTCAATCTATGCAACAACCACCGTTATATGAAAATGATCATTTTCTTGAATGGAATAACAAATTTGAAAATTATGTGAAATCAATAGATCTTGATCTTTGGCATGTCATTTCGATTGGTGATTTTCAACCAACGAAAAAGGATTTTGAAAACCAAAATGATTATTTCAAAACAAAGCATGATAAAAACAATGAGGCTAAATTAATTATTTATAAAGCCTTGCCGAGAGATGAATATGAAAGTGTATTCTTCTTTCAAACGGCTAATGATATTTGGAAAAGTCTTTTAAAATTTCATCAAGAAAAATGTCAAGCCAAAGATGAGGAATTTGATCTTGCATATGAATTAGTTGTACTAGAAAATTTAATAGATAGACATTTAGATGAAATAGATACAAGTGCTACTAGTTCAAATGTTTTAAATGAAGGTATTAATGACGAAGACTACATGAATCAAATCCTAAGAGAGCTTATTAAAGAATCATGAAGCGACACGGACGAAGAAGACGATTACTATCCAGTATGTACGTGAAGAATGTGAATTAGATAAAACTCCAAATAAGGTACAATCTGAAACCGAACATTTTTGCTATGACCAATTCATTTTAGAATTTTCAAAATTAGAAAATGAGTTCAAACACTTTTGCAACATAGACATAAAAACTATCTCTAAAAATGAATCATCAAATCCTTTTGAAAGTAATTTTGAAAAAGAAATAATTTTAGAAGATAAAATGTCTAGACTTGAAAGTAATATTGAAATTGATCTAGATTGCAAAACATGTCAAGAATATAAACATGAAATTAAAAGACTAAATGAAAGAGCAAAAATATTAGCTAAATTTGAAGAGAGTTCTAAATCTCTTAAATACTTACTAAGTTGTCAAAAGTCATTCGAAGATAAAACCAGTTTAGGATTTAATTCGGATAACTCATCAACAAGTAAATCAAAGCAAATAGAATTTATAAAACCCAGTAGAGAAATTTAAAATTATCTTTATTTACAATGATTATCTGCCGTATAAGTCAAGAAAGTCATTGTTTGTTCGATAAGACAAACTATTAATAAATTCTTGTACTTCTTGGCAAAATCCTTACTATGTGCATACAAGTGCAATGAATGTCTTCAACTAACCATCTCGGACCCATGAGAATCTGAGTGCCAAGTTGTTTTACATGATTAGGTCATAAACGCATGATGAAATGAATCTCATTTTTATGATGGCATACTCACATTCGAAACATACGCATGAAGACAAATGAATCATCAATTCTTGAAACATACTCAACACCTCACATAACTATTTATCTTAAGAATTAGCCAATGACTTAGTGGATACAAATGTTGCGGCTATTGAACAATTAATGAAGAGATCTCCGCTACTTGATCAAAAATTTTGAGAAGTCTATGAAGTAATCCTAAACAAGTACTCCAAGATAATCAAAAGTAAAAAGTTACAAAAATAATAAGTCTTGATCGAGAAATACATATAGAATTCCTTTGCATAATGAAGTAGAATCGTTAGACAACCTCAAGATGAAGGAATCAAACGCAAATGATTATGACAAACATGGCTAGTGTAAAAGGAAGTAACTCAATTAAGGACATTCAAATCATCTCATCAATATATGTTCAAAGTCATCAAGGAGTCAAAATCAAATGTTACTTATTGAAGATGCATGGAGTGATTGTAATGAAGATGAGAAAGATACTACAAAAGATGTTATATGCATTGAGGCTAAGGCATCAAATAATTCATGTACAAGACATGATTCGGATCAAGCCACTTTGGTCTTAAAAGGTGTTGGAAGCTTATTTTGCTACGCTATCATACCTTGGCTAACTTGAAGATTCAATCATCATTCACATGCTTACTTATCATCCTGGATTTTATGAAGAAAAGCTGGACACAAGGTAAGTTTTCTTTTTAAAACGTATGAGTAGTTATACTATACTTGACTATACTGTAATTAGCTTCTATGATATGCTTAAGGTTATAGGTTACATTGCTTTTATATTCTTAGTTACATTCATTTTATAGTGTAAGTACTAGAATCCCCTTTAGTTGGCTCTCTAAGTATTGAATAAAATGTTCACTCTCGAACTCATTCTTTCTTTCTTTTATTTTGGAAATCTTCTATGTCCACTAGTAGAGAACTTAGTAAAGTGGATTAATTAGCAACATAGAAGTAGGATTGGATATATCATAATATAATCTATGGTTAGGACAAGCTTTCGTAGACTATGCTTTTAAGTTAGATAAGTGTGCGACAACATAGTAGCTATAGATGTTAGGTTATATCTCTTTTAACACTCTCGCATCAAACATATAGAATTTCATCATCACTTCCTTTATAATCATAGGATATGTAGAAAGTGTAGCATGAGACAATAACTTTAATCAATCCTCTTATGTATGAGATCTTTGGCAACCAATTTTTAAAGTCTAGGATTAATGGTATTTATTGTCAAAAATCCTGAAAATGTGCAAAAACTTCACTTTTTGGAAAAATGATTTTTCAAAATGGCTATGCCACCTTACTATTAACACGCTTTACTGTCTCACTTCTCTTCTTTACTGTCTCACTTCTCTTCCAAATCTGTGTCAATAATTCTGTTTTGATCAAAGTCAAAGATTGGAAAAATTTTCTTTTACCCATCCTTATTAAACACATTTCAAAATAAAACCCAATCTATTTTCACATCTACATAAAAACCTACTTTCAACCATTGTTGAATAATGCTAAAATCGTTTATTTAAATCATGAATGGTGACCTCATATTTGTCATCTATACTTATGTACATGACATTTATGAGTGAATTAAATCAAATTTGAAAAACCATGGTTTAATCATTAAGATCTACCTTATAATAAGTCTATAAGTCCATGCTATCACTACTCCCCATTTATTGCACGTAGACACACATTAAGATTAATTAACTAGTCCATTAATGTATGTATGAAATACTTGGTGTTAGTTATTATTTCCTAGTCTATATAAATTACTTGCTTGATGAGTAGATTGCATGCTAGATAAGATTGCTTGTTTGCTTAATCTCTTTAATTAACATTATTTGCATGCATAGTTACTATATGCTAAAATTGCCTCAAAGAGTTGGACTTCCTTGAAACTAAACCTAAAAACACAACCTTTTTCAATAATTTTCTGCCAAAAACCCATTTCTAGCAATCTGGGAACCAACAGATGGGCGTCCCCCTTAATTCATTAGGCGGCCCCCTTAATATTTAAGGGGACCGACCATCTGATGGTCGGGGTTACTGTTTTCTTTTTCACTTTTTAGCCCATTCATCCTATACTTCCCAAAATTCACAAACATATTTTGTCCTAAATCACCTAACAAAATTTACCTTCCTTAATCACATTATCCTTACACTATAAATACCATTCTCCATCATAAATACTCATCAAGAAAACCTGTCAGGAAATTACACCTGACGGCGTCAATCATTACTAGCTGACCCCGTCACTTGAAGATCAAAGAGCTGGAAGATATTACACATGACACTCCAATGAACCTTTGGATGATTTACACCTGATGGTGTCAGGTGTATTTGAAAGTAGGCCATCTTGTTATAATTTAAAGAGAGACGGCCCAGAAGATTTAATACGTTACGATGTCAAAAGGTTGGCTTGCACAAGACGAAACCCTAGATACAGTGTTCTGACGGCGTCAGGACTTATAACCTGACGCCGTCAGCCTTGTAATTATATATATAGTTTTCGATTTTTCATTCATTAAGTGTGCAACTTTGGAGACAAAGCCCTAATCCGAATTTCAGAGAATTTTAAGGGTT
The DNA here is from genome assembly GCA_014162995.1 of Artemisia annua. Classification (NCBI taxonomy): domain Eukaryota; kingdom Viridiplantae; phylum Streptophyta; class Magnoliopsida; order Asterales; family Asteraceae; genus Artemisia; species Artemisia annua. The sequence goes on along the minus strand of LBNU01004297.1, from coordinate 80,880 downwards.
TTCATACCCTCTTTTCTTCCATGTTCAATTGAAGATAAGTTTTCCTTTAATCATTCAATATGTCTATGTGTTGTTTGATTAATTGTTTATCTTTTCTTTATAGTAATATGCTAGCTTAAGTTATTTAGTGTTTGCTTAGATCTAATGAAACCTAGTTATTGACTGTTGATAAGTTGTCTATTGTTTAGTTGATTGACTCGTGTTAGGTTTAAGAAAACTAGCTAACCTCCTTTGTGTAACAAGCTTGAACGTCTTAAGAAACGTAATCGGATGTGCACTACGGTTTAATTCCTTGTATTTAATGCATGAGTAGATATTAGTGATTCTATGATAGGATACTAAACGTGTCGTCATAAGAAGAAATTGATATTCATAGAGTTAGGGAAGGACGTGCACGCCCCCACGACTTGTATTAAGGAATACAACGCTTCGGCTAAAACAATTGCACTGTGACATTCAACAAATCAACAAGAGATAACTAGGGAGTAATTATATCTAAGTAAACACGTTTTTCTCAGTATAAGAAGTCCATCACTTTACTTTTCTTATTTATTTTATTGTTTTTTGTTTAATTATTAGTTTCGGGTTAGTTGATTAGCAATTAATTCCACTCACTCTTCCAAAACCGAGATTTTTAATTGCTTTTATAAAATATAAAATACCAAAAAGAATCATCCCTCACCCTTAGACATAGTTGACATACACCTCAAATGCTAACGACATTATTCCCCTATAGAACGATCAATCTCCCGGACATACCTATACTACACTACAACGACTAGGTACACTGCCTGAAAGATTGCAAGCTTCTCAAGATCCCTTGAGAAGTAAAACCTTTTGTGAGGCCGCAATCCTCGCATCAAAAATATACTACAGTAATAATAATATCCATAATAATAACATCATATAAAGTTATTAAAAAAATGCAACTTGATAAATATATTTTATTTATAACCTACTGGGAAGAGATCCAGTAAAAATAGAAAATATAATAAGAAGAATAAGAAATAATTTTAGCCACATATTTCAAGTAAATAAGGAGAAATTCATGGGAGTTTCATCTTTTATTATATGTGCATCAGAAATATGCAGTTGTGGTTACTTCTCATTCTTCTCATTATACTCTTAGTTCTCATTTGATCCTTACACATAACTTAATAATTAAAGTTTTATTAATTAGCCTATCATTTTTTAATTTTTGTTTACAAAAGTGACACAAGTTTTTAGCACATTTTATAAATTAGATGAAAATTTAATAGTTTGACCAAATTGAGCTTCAGTTTTGACTTTTATTGGTAAATCACATTGCTAGATTTTGTCACGTGTTAAAATAGATAACCTGATTAGTTCAAATCTTTTTCAATAATATTGTTTTGACACTATTGCTCCGAAATGATGTAGTTCTTTTATTAAATAAAAGATGTTAATCTTATAATTTTAATTTGTTCTAAAAGTAACTGTGTATTCTCAAGTTGGAATCGAAGCATTTTTAATATAAAAATAAGTGATTAATAATTAAATTTTGTACTTTCCTAAAAATTTGTGTTGCTATCAAAATACACATTTGTTTTACTACGAATGGTGTAATTTTCGATATTAATTGTACAGTAAATGAAATTGGTGTGAAAATTGGAAAGAACCGCATAACTTAATTAAAATGTAAAGTTAATGTGTTTAGTCATACGAATTTTTGTTTTCGGGTGATTGTGGGTTCACGCATGGTGATCATTTAGTCACAATTGTTGTTGCGGTGGTTGTGGTTTCATAATCGTTGTTGGTGGTGGTCTTTGTTTTCTAGTCTTTTTTTGGTAATCATGGTTTTTTAGTTTTTGGCCGACTATCTATAGTGGTTTGAACCCATCACCACACCTCAAACCGGTAAAGCCTTTCATTTTCAATAGGTTGGTGTGGGGCAGTCACGGTTATTTGCACCTAGCAGGAATTAAACGTAAGACCTCTCATATTTTAGTGATAATGTGATGAGGTGAAAAGTGTACCCATTTTAGGGGGTCATTTAAGCCCTAATTCGTGTTAATATGATCAAATATTGCCTTAAATCGTTCCTTTTGTCATTTTAGGTACTTTTGAGAAGAATTCTGGAAAACACATCATTTTGGACGTTTTTGGAGCATAAAGTGAAGAAAACGACAAAGTCTCAAAAGAATGCTGTAAATCCTTCCTGACGGCGTCAGAGTCACAAGGTGACACCGTCAGCCAACCAAGACAAAGGAGTGGATTCTGACTATACGTGACACCCTAAGAAGAAAATGTAAAAATAACACCTGACGGCGTCAGGTGTTATGGATCCTAGGCCGTCAGGTGTTAAGTTAAAGAGAGACGGCCCAGATAAGTTTTGTACGTGACGGCGTCAGAGATGGATCTAGGTGATCTGAGAACCCTAATGGCGGCGAGCTGACGGCGTCAGAGCCTATAACCTGACGCCGTCAGAATGTATTTTCTATATATACTTTTCTATTTTTCATTCATTAGTGTGCAACTTTTTGGGAACAAACCCTAGACGATTTTATCAGCTTTTTCAAGGGTTTTTCACCCTTGATTCTTCCATGTTCAATTAAAGATAAGTCTCCCTTCAAATTAATCAATATGTCTATGTGTTGGTTAATTATATTTTATGCTTGTCTTTCAATTAACATGCTAGGTGAACCGCATAACTTAATTAAAATGTAAAGTTAATGTGTTTAGTCATACGAATTTTTGTTTTCGGGTGATTGTGGGTTCACGCATGGTGATCATTTAGTCACAATTGTTGTTGCAATGGTTGTGGTTTCACAATCGTTGTTGGTGGTGGTCTTTGTTTTCTAGTCTTTTTTTGGTAATCATGGTTTTTTAGTTTTTGGCCGACTATCTATAGTGGTTTGAACCCATCACCACACCTCAAACCGGTAAAGCCTCTCATTTTCAATAGGTTGGTGTGGGGCAGTCACGGTTATTTGCACCTAGCAGGAATTAAACGTAAGACCTCTCATATTTTAGTGATAATGTGATGAGGTGAAAAGTGTACCCATTTTAGGGGGTCATTTAAGCCCTAATTCGTGTTAATATGATCAAATATTGCCTTAAATCGTTCCTTTTGTCATTTTAGGTACTTTTGAGAAGAATTCTGGAAAACACATCATTTTGGACGTTTTTGGAGCATAAAGTGAAGAAAACGACAAAGTTTCAAAAGAATGCTGTAAATCCTTCCTGACGGCGTCAGAGTCACAAGGTGACACCGTCAGCCAACCAAGACAATGGAGTGGATTCTGACTATACGTGACACCCTAAGAAGAAAATGTGAAAATAACACCTGACGGCGTCAGGTGTTATGGATCCTAGGCCGTCAGGTGTTAAGTTAAAGAGAGACGACCCAGATAAGTTTTGTACGTGACGGCGTCAGAGATGGATCTAGGTGATCCGAGAACCCTAATGGCGGCAAGCTGACGGCGTCAGAGCCTATAACTTGACGCCGTCAGAATGTATTTTCTATATATACTTTTCTATTTTTCATTCATTAGTGTGCAACTTTTTGGGAACAAACCCTAGACGATTTTATCAGCTTTTTCAAGGGTTTTTCACCCTTGATTCTTCCATGTTCAATTAAAGATAAGTCTCCCTTCAAATTAATCAATATTTCTATGTGTTGGTTAATTATAT